>PVKZ01000544.1:441784-746444 GCA_004027375.1 Macroglossus sobrinus
TTAACTGAGAAGTTAACCTTGGAACATAAGTCTCGCTAGGCTCCTAGGAAAGTTCAAAGGAGAAAAACACAAGATAAGCCCGTGCCTGCATCTGCACTGCTCATACAAGAAAAATGATATCAGAGCAGCTTTCCTGCTTTAGCCCTGGGCCCTTTGATACATTTGCTCAAACTAATTTGACCTTGCAGCTCCCTCCTCTTCCGGGATACTCCTGCATTTCTTGGTGATGGAATGTTCTCTGATTTGGTATCCAAGGTAACCGGACTCTGGCAAATCCTCCCCCTTCTTATATACTCTACCCCTACCTACAATAAACTAAGGCTTGATCAGAACTTTGTCTTGCCTCCACTCTTTGCGTCTCCTGTCCCCCATTCTCTTGCAGATTGTCACCTCGAGTCTCACTTCTGGTCGGAGCTCCCGTTAGTCGTGCCGCGGGCCGGGACACAAAATCATGGGTTATCATGAGTAAGGGCTTTGAGGTTGTGGGTCAAGGGTGAAGCAAGAGCAGTAAATTATAATTTCAGGTCTTGAGGTCAGCTTGGGTGTGCCTCAATTTGGTTCATGGGAACATGGCCAGGGGTCATTTCACTTTAGGGCTCAGGAGCCAAAACACAATTTAGACCTTGATACTGTCTTTAGCTTAATAGAAACCCATACTTTGTGACCCTTAGTCAAGCCATGGCCATTATTTCTGGTTGCCTCGGGTGGTTAATAACCAGTAAGGGAAAGGGCTGAGGTTTACAGAGCATGCTGTGAAGAAACTGAATAAAGTGCTGGAGCTACATGATTAAATCAAAATCATATATTAAATCAGGACCATCCATTTCAAAAAAGAGAGAGTATGGGAAAGTGTGGGAGGGGAAGAAACAAACAAAGGAGAGAGCAAAGAAAGAGGGAAAGAAAGAAAAGGATTAAATGTTGTCATTTCAAAAAACAACAGAGAGAGCAACATTGCGTGTTCCTATTTTGTTTACATATTTTTTGTTTAGGAGAACAGTACTTGATACGAAAAAGTAAATAATGTTGAAGAGAAATTAAAATTCAATAGAGGCATTATAAGGGAAAAGAATCATTTTTATTTTTTTTACTCTTTCAGAACTGGGTTCAAATCACAGTGTATGACTTTGATCAAGTTGTATATTAATATCTCATAAATCTTTTTTATGAATGACTTGGTGATTACAAAAATTATAAAATATAAAACTACACTAATGAGAATAATTATTAGCCTCATGTTTAGCTAGTCATCATCTATCATTTATTCATCCATCCACCCATTTCATTCATTGTTTAAACTACTCTGTCTGGTGTATACCCCTTCTACCCCTGCTTTAGAATCTGTTGAAATGATATTGATCCAATAAGATACATCATTGCCTTTTCTAATATCTTCACTTTAATATAATGTCTATCTTCTACTTTTATTTAATTTTTTATTTGTACTCAGTTTATAGTATTAGTATTTTATTTTTTACCTTAACCCCAAAATCTGTCTTTCTCATTTTGCATCCTCAAAACATTGAAGAAAGGTTCATACGCATACTGGTATATCAGTAGTTTTTCATTATGCAGACAAGAAAAAATGTAATGTGTATGCCAGCTATGTTATTTTAGAGAGTTAAGTTCTCTTCTTAAATTTATACAAGGAACTCATCAGAGAGTCTTATACATTCTATGAAAATAATCATAATTATTTTAAAAAAATTTTTAAAGATATTCTTAAATTAACAATGCCTAAAGTTTTCATAAAGGCCATGAGGGAGATAAAAATATGATTTTCCTTAGAGAAATATCAGAAGATCATACCCGAAGGTCACATGCAGAATACAGTTATGAAGTATCTATCATCTAAAAAGAATAATTGATTATTCTTATTCATAATTACACTGGTACTATAAGTGTTTTTTGTTTTATTAATACAATAAACTGTGATTATTGTGCTTGCAAATATAAAAGAAGATATTTGCTTCTATTCTACAAAAAAAGAAGATGTAGACATTCAAACTACTTATAGAATTCAAACAGATATTTTCTGACCTATGAGTTGTTTATTTAATGATCAACCTTAGAATTAAAATAAATAATATATTAATTAAATTATTGCTCATTATTGAGACATCTTTAGCCACTTAGGTCTCTAACAGAGATTTAGATTTAAAGGTCAAGAGCACACCTCACAGCTTTTAGTCCACTATAAAAACATGATATTTTAAATGACATCTTGATGAGCTATAAGAGTTAATGTGTCTCCTAAGTAAGTACTTTCAACCATTGCTAGTGGTGGAAACAAACCTAATAATGTATAACCAGTAGACCATAAAAATTGTAAAGACACGTGTATTACTTGAAGCACTAAAGGTTAATTAAGCGAGGATGTATTGAACTAGGAGGAGGAAGCTCTCCTGTAAAAACAATATTAAGCACTAAATTGTTAGCACAAGATTCCTAAACAATATCATCACATAACTGAGACCCCAAAACAACTTCTTGCTGAAATATCCAGCCCAGAAGAGTGGTTTCTCAGGCAGTTATGATTTGTCACAGTAGAATTTATGAGCTCGGTTCAGCACTTTGAATTATTAACTGCAACTATAGCAAACTTCAGGATAATCTAAGGGCAAACATCTTGGTGTAATCATTACTCAGAACTTTTAATATGTACAGAATCTAAATTAAAAGCATAAATATATGCATCATGTAAAGATGACTGATGCTAGCAAAACAATTCCGTACAGTCAGTGAAGCCCAAGTGTGAGAAAGTCGATGCAGTGAAAAGGTACCCCATTCTAAACATCACAAGACCAAAGACCTGGACCATTATGTTGCTGAGCCAATATTTCAGTCCTTTGTTTAGTAAATTTTGTATTGCCTTCTGTTATTAATATATTTTTCTCATTCATTTCTTGCTTTGCTTGCAATGTGACTTTTCTTTATGTACTCCCTTTACCTATTAAAGTCCTTTTTGTTGTATTTACTGTGGTTGTATTTACTGTAAAGTTGTTGTATTTATTGTGTTTTTTTTTTATTAGTTGGGGTAAAATTTTATCTCTACTTTCATATCTCCTGTTTTTATTTCATTATTTTAGGGTTTACATTCTTTTCCCCAATTGCTCACTCTTCTGATATCTTCTAAAAGCAGTTCTTATCAATATAGTCTCACTGAAGTCTAGTAATAATGTTTTATTAAATGTTACATTGAGGCTGCAATCCCCCACAGCAGGTAGCCCAGAATCATTACCAGTCGGAATATTTTCTGTACTAAGATGATAATGATAAACACAAAGCCTCAGTTGGAAGTTTACCACTTATTACTTAATCCACAAACCCCCTGCAGGTATATTTTGGTGTCTTCAAATGCCCACCCAAGGGTTGTACAAAAGCCTAAGGCTAAAATACATAAATAGTTTTTAAAAGGTCTTATTATACAACATAAACTTTTTGCTTTAGAGAGATTATTATCTTACTAACAAGAAGCTCAAAGTAACCCAAGTATTTGAAAAAATGTGCACACCACTAAGTGCCCCTTCTAAGTATTTTGAAAACTCTTTCTAAAATATTTTTCTTATTTCAACTAAGACCCAGCTAAAATACTTCAAATTGTCATTTAATGAAATGTTTAGATAAGAGCAATGAAAAGTTTTTAAAAGAACTGTCTTTAGACATCATAAATTCTGCAAGTCAGGCTGGCTAAACATTATTCAGGTCATAAAGAGGACTGCACGCCAAGCACAAAAGGCCAAAGGGCTTGAACATCACCCTAAGCAAAAGGATGGTGAAAACACAAATGTATATGAGAGCGAGCCATTTCAATTCTTAGCAGCATTTGGTCTATAAGCTGCAAAGTAATGTAAAATCCATTTCTTATAATATCACATGGACTTGCCAGATCTGCTTTTGTGAAAGAAAAATATATATTGCCTGGGTAGATAGGTTTTAAGATCAAAACAAAGAGATGAGAGAGTTGAACACAGATGTGCTGCAAGGCTGCAGTTCTCCTTTCTCACTGATGCCAAGAAGGGTTTAAAGATAGCAATCGCAAAGTGAAAAATTTAATCAACTGAGAATTGAAAAATAAGTGCTTTCCCCATTTAAATTCCATTTTCAGATGACTACAGGAAGGAGGTTTCAAAAATCACCTTTTTAAAAGACAAAGCTTTAATTTCCAAGTAAAATATTGATGCTGTTTGAGATATGGCTTGCTTCAGAATGATATAGCTCAGCCATCACTTGGCTAATCCACAGGGAGTCACGGGGAGTCCTGGGTGACACCCAATCACTTGATGCAAATTGGAGGTGACCTGGGCAAGAATCTGATTAACCAGTACATATTCATTCTTGTGAATCTGAATTCAAAAGTACCACAATGAGGCAGGTAGTGTGCTAAAGGCTGTGCATATCATAAAGAAGAATATGAATGGGTGAACTAGAGAAAAATGTCGTGAAAAAAAATTTGGTTTAATTATAACTATGATACAAAAGCAAAAGAAATAAGAGTTTGAAGAAAAGTAAGGTCTCCTTTGACTGAAGTGACCAAGTAAAGAGGTGTTTTTCTTTTCTAAAATTCTCATAACAAAAGATATACACATTCACACAGATACTTTAGAGAATATGAATAAACAAAAACAAAAACAAAAACTCTGACTCTCAAATGTAGCTTCTGTTAACATTTTGGTGTATATACTCAAAATATGAAAATTTTGTTAACATGTGTCCTTTAAAACTTTCCACCATTAAAACTGATAAGATGGATGTTATTAACATAGAAATATGTTTGTGACCTATTGTTAAGTGAACATAGCAGATTATTGAATTGGTTATTTATACATGAATGCATACAAATACATACATTGAATCATATATGTTGCATCAGAATAAGATTAGTGTGTTTTAAAAATAACATCCTATTTTTTTCTCTTTTTTTTGTTTTTTTAAAGAGGAGGACTTTAAATGCATTTCTAACTAAATAAATATGGTGACAGTTTTTATGTCTTGTTTGGATAAATATAAAAACAATCAATAAGATAACATCTACCTTCAGGATGAAAAAAAAAGATAATATCTGCTTCATTATCACAAAGTTGGTTAGCAAATTTAACCAGTTAGGACAAACATGGTTTATAATTTCAATCAAACGAGTCTTCCACAACAAACATTTCTACAATTGTGGTTTCATAGAACAAACATATGTAGTCTCAAGGTTATAAACCAAGAATTCTTGAGAGAAAAAAAAAAGTGAAAGCAGACCTATGGATTTTACATCAAAGCCTTCTGTCCTTGTTAGTAAACAAAGACTCAACATTGTGATGACAAGATACTAGAAGAGTATCAATTTAACTTAATATTTATGGTAATCAAATGCAAATATTCTTTAACCTTCTTTCTTATCTTTCTAAACAAAGGGTAATAGCCAAGTCACTGTTTTGCATTCTCAGAGACTAACAATATAAATAGATTATTAAAGCCAAAGTTTTTCACTAAGCACCATTTGAAAATTAAGGCATATGGTTTCAACTATAATTTTAATCAAGACTGAATCAAAGTATTTGGGCTTTATAATTTTCTATTTCCATAATGCATACTGTTGAATAATCTAGCATTTCGCTTAACAATATAACAAAAATATCTATTCTTAACAGGGATTAATATAAAATTATTTTAAAGACTGCATTATAGTTCATTCTAGGGCTAAACTATACAATAATTAACAATTAGAGTTGGACATTGTAAATGTTTCTACTTTTTTATTAATATGAATAATGCTATGATTATCCCATTATGAAATATTTTCTACATTCTAACATATTTATTTGTGCATTTTCTTATAACTGTCTTTATCACTAAAAAAGGGAAATTTTGGAACAAAGGGTATGTCCATTTTAAAGGTTATCCTTGAGTATTGTCCAATTATATAAATTTGTGTATTATAAATCCACCAGAAGGGTATTATAATGGCTGTTTTTTCCACAACCTTTTAAACACTGGGTATTACTATTTTTTCAAAATTATGTCCCATATTTTGGGTGAAAAGTGGCATTCAATTTTGTTTTAAATTGCATTTCTAGAGAGGCTTCATACTTTCCAAGTATATTGGGTCATTTGCAGTTACATGTGATTTGCCTATATTGGTAGATTAGATTACAGTTTCCCAAAATTCATTGCCTCTCCCTTAGGTACTTCTCTCTGTTGGGGGAGTATGCATCCCACCCATGGAACTCAGGTGTGGCTATGCAATTTGCTCTGCCAAAGAAATTAAAGTGGAAGGGACATGCCCCAACTGAAATTTTAAGAATCAGCTTTTCATTTACATTTTCTCTTTTCTTCTGCTGTGAGACTGAATCACTGGAGAAAAGCTGCTCCTGAGAAGAAACACAATTTTCCCATAATGAACAAATGTGCATGAGAACTAAATTTTTTATTGTTGTAAGCCAGTCATAGTTTGGTGTCACTGTTTTCTTGGCATATCTTAGGTGTTTGCGAATAATTTAAAAACTTAACCCAAAAGCAAAAATAATGAAAAATATGGGGAATTCATTTCAGGGCTGACAAGTGGTCAGTGATTAAATTATCTGAGGTAGATTCATGCAGTGGTGAAACATTCAGTCTTGACTTAGAAGTCAGACTGCGAACCAAAGGAGTGTGTTACTGGGTGAAGATCTTGGGAAATAATATTGTTAGCATGCCTTAGTAACTATTTAGTTTATTTAACAAGCTACTTTTAAAAAGAGGTAAATTTTTTAAATAATCCACTTGTTTTGCCACAGAGAAAAGACAGTCTAGAAATACTGAGATTACAGTATTGGAAGACACAACTAGTTTTCATCTTCAAGTAAGGACAGATTAAACTGAAAAAAAAAAAAACTTTGGATGATAAAGAATAATTAAAACTCAGTGTCAGAACAAGGTTCAAATCAAGATTGTTAAAACAGAATTGATTTGTTATCACCCAGTAAATTCAGGTATGAGAGACTAGAGGTGTGGCTTTCCCAACTCCTACCCTGAAAAATTCAGGTACCCAGAATGAAGTGTAGAGTCAGGCCCTGAAAACATTGTAGATGCGCGTACTGGCACATGACACCCACTGAACGCTTTCCATATGGACATATAGGTTGTGGTTAGCAGAGTAATGGCCCTCTCGAGAGGTTCATATCCTAACTCCTGAAAGCTGTGAATATGTTACCTCTTATAGCAAAAAGGACTTTGCAGATGTGATTAAAGATTTGGAGATGGGCAGATCATCCTGGGGAACTTTTTCCACATGTGATCAAAAGAGATATTACAAGAGAAGCTGGTCTAGAGGAATATAAATTGCTGGCTTTGAAGGCAGGGGAAGGGGCCATGAGCCAAGCAATGTGAGTAAACTCTAGAAGCTGGAAAGGCAAGAAAAATTCTCCCGTAGAGTCTCTAGAAAGAAGTGCAGCCTTTCTGACACCTTAATATATCCCAGTGAGACTCATGTTGGACTTTTAACATACTGAACTACAACAAATACATTTGTGTTGTTTTAAGCCAAATATTTAGCTTGTAGTAATTTGTTTTAGCAGCAATAGAAAATTAATACACAGGTCTTTGGTCATCTCAGGTAATGTTATTGTATTATGTAGTTTATTACTGCTTTTCTCTTGTAAATTCTATTGCCTCCTCCTAAAATTCAAATTACACATGTATTAGATCATATAACTATATCCTTCATTACTTGTATTGCTCTCATTACATTTCATCAATTTATTTTTTCTTCATCTGAGTTCTGGTCTTCTAATGTACTAATTTGGTTTTACTGCTATTGAAAATGCTTTTCTTGGAATTTTTTTTTTTTTTAGTTCAGCAATTATTATTTTAAAACTCCAAAACTGCATCGCTATATCAAGATCTTCTTTTGTTAATGTAAAATTTGCTTGAGTCTTATTTAGAATGTCTACAAGGCCTCAGAATGTCTTCAATTTCCTGTAATAATTGTGATTCACTGTAGAACATATGCTCTAAATGCTCAAAATGGTTCCCCTGTTTTGGACTGCTAATTTTTAAAATATGCCTAGTTACATTTCTCTGCTTGCTCATCCTTATGGAAGTGAATGTAATTATTATTTCTGGAATCTGAAATAAACGAAAAAAGAAGAAAAAATAATTAAGACACCCTGTGATTTTTTCTTCCTTGCCTGGATAGTCATCTGATATATATATTTTTTAATATCTTTGATTCCCCCACCTCCTTCCACTCCTGACCTATAGATGCTGCTGTTTTCCCTTAAGAACTAGAACTCTGAAGGCAGGGTGGTGGTCACCTGGGTGTACTCCAGGGGGCCTGGCTCACCCGGGGTATGGTCCTGGTGCACCTGGGGTAAAGCAGACATGCTAACCACTACACTATGGAGCCACCCCCCAGTTATCTGATATTTTTTAAACGGTTGGAATGGAGTTGTAAGCTGCAGGAAGTTTCCAAGGGGCATGGAATTTCATTGTTGTTTAAAACCAGTTTATTTTTTGGTCTCTCTTAACAGAGTGGAGCCAGCCGGACATAAAAGCCCTCTCCAGTGGCAACATGGCAGGCGCTAACCAGGGCATTGTTCAGTCCTGCCCTCCAATACCCTCATACAACCTACTATCCTTAATTTAGTTTGGAAAATCATAAGTGGCATTGGGTGAAATTGCCATTATTTTAATCTTCATACAGTAAGGGGAGGACATTTTAGGCCTGGGAAATAGAAACATTTGTAGTAAGGGGCAGGCAACATATTGGAGGGTGTTATTCACCTTATGTTTGATTTGTACCAAGGTTTCCTATCATCACTTTACACCTCAAATGACTATTTAAAAGCCATGAATTCTCCTTTGGATTTCAGAGGTGCTAGTTGTAATAATCATTGTTGGTTAAGAGGAAATAATATTAGTTAGTGGAAATGGCATTTTATGGACTATTTCTTTCTTACAATTAAATTATATTATTGGGGAACTGAACATATCTGGATGAAAGACTAATGACATATAATGAAGAGCACTGTGATAAATGCTTTTATAAATACTATTTTATTCATTCTTGTTTAAGTCTTTTAAAAAAACTATTGAATAAACTTTGTAATCTACATATTACAGAGGAGGTAACTAAAATTCAGAGGATTAAGTGTTGTTCAAGAAAACATAGCTATAAATTAATAGAGTCAGAATTAAGATTTAAACACAGATTGGCCGACCCCAAATCCAGTTCTGAAGTTGAAGTTCAAATATATCTAGTGGTAAATCGTTCCAGGGTGTGATGTCTATGTATAAAAGAAACTGTATGCGTTTTAACTGAGACATCAGTTGTATAAACGGCATCAATGGGTCCTGGCTGTCCTTGAACTCTATCAAAGTATAATGTGAGATTACCTAAATCACAGAAGTAATATGATTGATCAAGAACCTTTTGCACTTTTTAATATAAATCACATTTCTGTGATTTTTCACTGTGTAATTGCTTCTGTGTATCGTTCTTTTTCATGCTAAACTTCACATTTCCTTGATGTGGTCAGTTTCTATGAATTCGAATCAGTGGAATTCAAACAGGATTACATTTCTTTCATCTAAATAATTTATCTTAAAAAAAGGGATGTGAAGAGAGTGGCTTAGAAATAGAAAGCATTGGATACACAGAATCCGCTCTTAGCTTCCAGGAGTATGAAAGAAATTGCACAATAAATCAATTTTTATGGATGCTATTGACTTGCAACATTTGCTGCTTTTAAAAATTAATAGCTGAAATAATGAACATTCAAGAAATGCTCTCCACCGTCATTTTGATTAATTCTTTGATATGAAGTGCAGATGACAGATGCAATATTTGAAACTAGATTTTCCTGCAGCCCAATCAGAGAAAACCCAGAAAATGACCATGGTGACCAATACAGTCTTTTAATTTTTTTTTAGTTAATTTGATCTCTTTGCATAGACATGCCCTATCCAATAAAGTGAAAGTTTAATTATTTGTATAAATATTATTGTAAATGCACAATAGTGCCTCCACAGTCCAAGTGTCATCATTTTATATTAATATTGCATTAAAGTAAAACTGGCAATAAAGTACTACTCTGAAGAAATTGTGCATGGGATTTTTAACATGGTTCTCAGCCAGTAGACGAGTTTATTAAAGTTACTGAATTATGTAGTGGAAGAAAATAGAGTTACTAAAACCTTACCCATGGAAACTGCAAGAAAACTGAGAAAATAAAATGGTTACAAGAAATTAGAGGCCAAACCTTGTGACTTTTTTATACCAATACAAAATCCATGAATAGCTTCAGCTTACTATAAACCATACATATCCATCAAAATTAGTTTCCAATAGGTTCACTCAAGCCCATGAAAACAAGTGATAACATAAGACAGAAAGATAAATGCCAGAACAGCAAGTCCAGTTATGACTATAGAAATAAAAGTCCTCACAGAGCCCTCCTCAAGCATCTTACAATGCCTGACAGGCAGAAGGAAAAGACAAAGAAGTGTGCTGTTCTCTTTGGATCTTATTGAAAGGGCACTTGTCATTCATCTCCTATTATATAAACGTGAATGGCTGACATACCACTCTCTAAACTCCTGGACTTACACTGAAGTTATTATTTTATAATGAAAAGCATCCTTAGAGCATCTAGGTGAATGTTTATTTTATTAAATTAAGTTAGTATGTTATTTGGTCCATGTGATTATAAAGCACACTTTGGAGTATAAAGCCTGTTTGCTTCACAACTGCATTTGCTGTGTGAGTCTGCACAAATTAATGAACTTTTCAGAGCTTCTCTCATTCTCAGAGGGTTGATGCAAAAATAAATAAGGTATTTCCTGTAAAGTATTTGGCAGAAGGTCTGGTTTAAAATGTACACAATAAATATGAGTTATTATCAAAATGTTTTGAGTTGTAGCTGTACAACAAACTACTATAAGCCCCAAAATGAAAATGGCAGATAAAACAGATCACAAACGAGAACTTCCTTGAGTGGGGAACTGGGTGGATGTGGTGAAGCATTTAAGCAAAACTGGCTGTAAAAATGATAAATAACTCTTGGAATCTAAGACAAGGAAAAAGTATCCTTTAAAAAGTAAAATGGATTCAAACCTTTTATTACTCCTTTCTGGTACTGAGGTGTCTATTGAAAAACACAATTTTGTGCGTTTTCTCACATAAAATATGTTGTAAACTGAAAGTTCAAGAACTGTCTCCAGTTAAATAATGTTTATCAAAACCACAGAGTTTCTCATTTTAAGACCCATTAAGTACTTTGTGACTTCTATAATTCATAAGCTTTTAAAACATGATCCAGATGCCAAATCACAGTATAATTTAAATATATTTTCATTAGTAAATTATTTTCTCATTCCAGATCATCAGTTCTGGCAAGCTATACCTTCTGAAAGCTGCACAGCAGAAGCTCCATGTAAGCAAAACAGAAAACTCTAGTTATAAGAGAAAAATGGATATAGTATTGCAGTTCACATCGAAGGCAACATTTTGTCTATTGCACGTTCAGGGTGGATACACAACCTGAATCTCAGATATTATGAAATGATTCTGAGACATATAAATTAGGCTGTATTTCCTCAGAACTTCCAAATCAATATTACTGGTATTAACTTTTTGATAATTTAATGGCCTACATATAGTATTTTATATTTCATGTCTAGACTAGACAGCCTAGGATTAACTGGATAGAAAACCCAGGAAACATAAGAAAAATCAAACTTGAATGACTAAGAATTTATAGAATACACAAACACCCAACACATTTTAATTCAAGGATTATCAGAGGTAAGAAATATAAGTCATTTCCCCTTTAGAGAAGTTCAAGGAATTTAGTGTAGGTTTCCAAAAATCGTTACAGCAGTGTTAAAATGATAGACTGTCAAATTTGATTTTAATATCCAATCTAAAATGCTTGCCTTACAACAAAGTTATCATCATAGAACACTATTAATCCTTTAACTTTTTAATTTGCAAGTTTAAGTAAATATTTTTAATGTTTACTTAATAGAATTAGGAATATTATAATAAGCTATGATGATGATAAACTCC
Source organism: Macroglossus sobrinus (assembly GCA_004027375.1). Classification (NCBI taxonomy): domain Eukaryota; kingdom Metazoa; phylum Chordata; class Mammalia; order Chiroptera; family Pteropodidae; genus Macroglossus; species Macroglossus sobrinus. The sequence goes on from PVKZ01000544.1 coordinate 453,819, forward strand.
TAGAATGTATACATAGCTCTTGATTACTTGAAAGGCAGCTAGTTCAAATTGAGAATTATATTTATTGTAAATATAAAATACATATTATATTTTGAAGACAGAATTAAAAAATGTAAAATAGTGCAACAATAATTTCTGATATTGGCTACTTGTTGAAATGATAATAATTTTGACATATCATATAAAACATATTATCAATATAACTTTACCCAATTAATATGGCTACTAAAAAGTAAACATGAGAGATGTGCCTCCTGTATGTGGCTTGTGTTACAATTTTGTAAGACAATGTTGCTCTAGATGAGTACTTCAGGGTTTTGCTTTTGTATCATAAAAAAGACATTTTTCTAAACAAAAAATAATCTATGCTAGAAAAATTTTTGTGCCACTCCTTTAGAACCAGAAGTGGCCACAGCAGTTATGGTTGAAAATAACAATTTTTATTTTTTTTCTAAGCAATGATAAAAGCTATTAATCAGCTTATTGAAATTGTTGGGCACAGTTATATGATTTTTGAGAACAGATGTTCTCCTCCCCTAATTCTTTCCAATTATTTTCTTTGAAGGTGATCTTTCCCCCACTGGATAAAATCTCAAGTAGTTCCCAAAGCTTTTCTGGTCCACTTCAGAAAGAATGACAACCTCATTTCAAAAATTTTAAAATCTCATCAAATCTAACTTTACAGTTTAATCTATTATGCAATTTAAATTATCTTTCCCCAGCTGGGGCCGGACTCAGCTGTTCATCCTACAAAGAGCAAAGAAAGTACATTTAGTATCTAGATTCTTCAACTTCACCCTCCCCACTGCTGTTATTGTCCCTTTCAAAGCAGTGGGTGAAGAGAGGTGAAGTGGCTGGGAGAAAACTCCAGAACACTTTCTAATTTGTGTATGTAGCATGTTCGTGGCTTCAGAGGCCTGTGGGCAGCAGACAGATAGTTGCCTTTTCTCTCCTTATCTTTGTCGAATGCCTCTGAGATCCTTCTGGTGCAGACCTCCAACCACCCATGGCTTTTGTGAGGCAAGTGACTTGGCTTCTGGCTGACCACTGTGGCAGAAGCCTGTGGGCTTCCAGCAATCTGCCCAGTGCTGGGTTTCTTAACCCCTTCATTTATTTTTATTATGATCCAAATCAATATGGCTGCAGGCTGGCTCCCTTTGGTGGGATGTACATCTATTTCTAGAGAACTTGACACATTTACCTCATCCTTCTTAATCTCTCTCTCTCTCTCTCTCTCTCTCTCTCTCTCTCTCTCTCTCTCTCTCTCTCTCATTCCCTTGTCACTATGTAGTCTGCCCTAGGATTTACAGAGTCAACAAACAGTTTCTGTATATCTTGATTCCAGGGAACATAAAGCGAGGTTTCCAAATGAATTGCTTCACACACCCCCACTTTTGGCTCAAGATAGTATACATTCCCCTGACCTCCTCTGTGAGTAGCTGGAAAAAGGAAATGCCATAGCACTCCAACAACCCTTTCCAAGAGAATTTAAGCTCTCTGTATTAGTTAGGGTAGGCTAGAAAATGAGAACTGATAGAATGCCAAATTTTAATAGTTTACAAAAACTAAGAAATAAATGTATCTATCTCTCCTATAACAGTCCTGGTAGGGGTTTAAGTAAGTGGCTGGCTCTCCTCCAGCTGATCATTCAGGGACTCTTTTTGTCTAGGACCTCATTATCATTTGCATTTAGACTGAGTAAAAAGGAGAACATGGAGAGAGACACATCCACTCTCTTGAAAGCCCCAGGCTGGAAGTGGCATAAATCTCTTCTGCTCATTTCCCCTCAGCCATACCCACCTGCATGAGAGCCTGAGAAATGAACTTCAGCCATGTGTCCAGCTATTAGCTCTCTCTTTATAAAAGGAAAGAATAGATTTTGTTTTACAGTTGGCGATCTTTGCCACAATCTCCAATAACTTTCAGCTCCCCGTGAGTGTTTTTGTCTCCCCCTTACATATCCTGGGAGAAAAACAGTGATTCAGGCTGGGAGAAACCGTTCCAAAATGCCTTGTAGCATGTTCAGAAGAGGGGCTATGTCATGCTGGAATGTAGGGATACTTGTACCTATATTGCTGTTTTTTACAACATTTTGAGCCTCAGTAGAAACCGAGACAAAGTGTATCCTTATAACATTCTATTACTCAGTCATGTATTAAGTACCCATTCTACATCATGCATTTTGTACTTACCATCTCTTTTATTCTTACAATTCTTTGATATAGGTATTAGGCTCAGAGAGGTTATTTGACTTATTTAACTTAAGTAAAACAGCCAGTACAAAAAGGAACTGAAATTCAACATCGATTTTTCCGGTTCTTATGACAAACTGCCACTTGGCTATCTCCTTTCAATCTTGACATTTCATAATATTTACTTTTTTCTGTTTTATCCACTTAAAATTTTTCTTTTCAATTCTGATATCAAGGATATAAATAAAAGGAATATTACATATACATTTATATGAAGTATCTATACACAATATACATGCAGTATATATACTAATTATAACAAAGAATACAGAAACAATCACTCTGTTAAAATTAAATAAGATTGTTTATTAGGAAAAATTGTTTCTTCAAAATTATGTACTATCCATGGAATATGTCTTAAAACTTTTTATTAAAAGAGACATATGAAAAAGGGAGAGCATCATTCTAAACATGATAATATGTAAACCAAAATAAGGAGAAATATATCTGTACAAAAAAAAACCTTGACCATACAATTTATAATACATTTAAATATTTACAAGTGTTTTGAAGGAAAAATATTACTACCCTAGATTTTTTTTTTCACTTTCAATGGAATATTCGTCAGGGTTTAGTTACAAAGCATTTAGGACTGCGGGAGCAGATTCTACACAGCGCTTTAAGGCACGGCCCTTAGAGCACCCATACGAAATCCTCAGAACTACTGCCTTTGCCATGGTCTGGATGCAGGGGATGTGGTGAGAGGTCACCACAACTGCTGCTTGCAAGGCAACACTCCCACTATGTGTTCGGAGCCATGTTAAGCCAGGGTCCCTACCCCTTGACACCTGTAAATTTAGAGGATGTGGGCATTCAGACCTCTGCTATGTCTGGTACCAAAACCCACCACAGGCACCTGTCAGTCAATAGCAGAAGCAGCAGAAGTGTGGCCTCTGCTTCATGATACTGATATCTCCTCATGTTTCACTGTGGCTCCTCTGTTTAGTGAAAGCTCGGTTATGTTCAGAGCTCTAGCAGTAAAGGAGCCTAGCTTGAGCCTTTGGCCTGCATAAAATTATGCTGTTAAGAGTGGGAACGAAGCTAGGTAAATCAATCCATTGTATCTACCAGGATAGAACCAAGTATGTGGCAGTCTCCTAATATTCAAAAGGAGTCAAATGAATCAGGTTCACTACCTAGCTTAAACTTTTTTCCTAATGGTAGGATTCTAGATAAATTACTTACCCTTTTTAAGCTTCAATATCTTAACTATAAAATAGGACCAGTATTTTCTATATTTAAAAGTTGTTGTAAGCACTTTATCTCAGTGCCTAACAGATAAACAAATAAAGAGAAATAGACTTTCAAAATACAATTATATTCTTCATCCAGACAAAAGTAGATGCATAAGTAGATGCATAAGCCAGTATAATGTGGGTAATTTTGGTTATGGTAAGTGAGCTTGTCAAAGAGTAGAGAAAGTCAGTAGAGAGAAAGATAATTAATTAAATTGTGGATTTGATTCCTTAGAACTAATAGTAATAAATAGCCAAAATCTATAAAATCATGTTCCAATTTGCACATTTAATTGCAGTTTTAATAAAAATATGAATTTATGTAAATTCATGAAGAAATTACTTTTTATTAAGATAAGGTGAATAACTGTCTTGAGTGAATTATAATTCAGCTAATTTTTAAGCTGCTTAGATAGAACACATAGTAAAAGTAATAAATGCCATCAAGATACAGATATTTTAAAATATTTTTTACTTATGACGTAGATATATACATATGTAAGTTTAGTAGAATTATGGGTTTAATCTTTCCATGTTGCTATCTTGGCAGTATAAATAAAGAAAACTCTTTACTTGCTATGGTCAATATATTTGAATTAATTTTCAGCGATTTTTTTTTCTGCCATCTTGATCACTTATTCAACAAGTATTTATTAAGCATCTTTATGTAAGGCACTTCTAAATCACTCAGAATAATCCAGTCAGAATGCATGAAGATGTAATTAGTAACTGCTTTGAAAAAAGGATTTCCAGAAACTCTCAATTTTTACACTTAGTATCTATGTGTAATAAGAAACCAGAAGTGTATATTATACTAGTCTGACAGTGTAGTCTTTTCTATCCACAGGGGAGAAAAGTCTCTTTACATCCAAAATTCCAATTTGCTTTCCCCAAATAGAGAGATTTGATCATTCTTGCCTTTGTATATTCGTTCACTATTATTAATACAAATAAAATTATATTACTGCATTAACCCAATCTGTCTGCATATAGAGCTCAAGAAGGCTACCTGTAGGCTACATCCACTTACAGGGAATATGAAATATTCTAGTGGAGTTTAATTCTTAACTTAGTACACTGTGCATTTGTTTAACAAAAAATGAAGGGCTATCCATTTTTATCATGAAATAAAGAATCATTGAAAAATTATTTTATGCCACTGCTAGTTCAAATATTTTTTCAGAAAAGTTTAAATTATCTTTCTATTTAAAATAATTTTGCATTTTAAACAATTTATAATCACAAGTAATATCAATCATTATTTCAAATCTAGCATCACCTCTAATATCAGAATAATCAAATAGATTTTCTAATAACCTATCTTTTTTACTAAGTGACTCACTTTATTGATTTACAAACTATCTGGTAACTTTAGTGTCATTATTAGAGGAATATAAGCTATACATCTACACAGGAATTTCTGGTTATGAACTGAAAACTAACCAAGACATAAGCTAAAAAGTCATGGATGGTGAATCTATCTGTAGGATGTTACTGTTGCATCCCTAAAGGTCTCATCTTTGTGAATGTAAACATCTTTCTGCGCCATAATGAGACTCAGTGTAAAACTCTTTGGGGTCATGTTTAACAGTCTATGCCTATGGAAATCATAAGATTATCTGCAACACTGCTCAGTTTCTTTCTGTTTCTAGCTGAATTAATTTTGCTCTATTGCACAGTTGAGCATCTGAGTGATTTCTGAAACAATAAATATGATGATCCTCAGGCTCCGAGAGGCTGACTTTAACTTTTTCTGAAACTTACAAGAGTATATATTAATCATAAGAGTAAAAATTCTCTAGATATTTATTAAAATTTTTTAAAAGCTTAATATCTTTATAAATCCTACTGTATGCCCTGATAACTTGGGGACTGGGTCAGCAATATTCAATAAATATAGAAACAAAAAAGCTAGGCATCTACAAAGATTTACTTGGCCTTCTAGATATTATAACGCTAATAAAAGAGAATGTAGAAGCTACTTTTACACTAATAATAAAGTAGTGAAAGGAAGTATGTAAAAGAGGAAGGACTTATATTTTCTCCTGGAAATAAAATACAGATATAAATATAGAGAAATATTGAAACAAGATAGCTCTAGGTTTATTTCCTTTACTTACTATAAGAAACATTATATTCAGGTAATTATAGTGGGTGGCATATAGAGAACCAAAGTTCTGATTAAAAGTGATTGAGCAATATAAAACATATAAGAAAAAAATACATACATATATATATCAGGTAGCACATCCTCATGGCTGTGATTCAGGTTGCAATCCTGCTCCTCCCTACTATATATGCTCTACTAATATGTTTCCTCACAGTGAGATTCAAAATAATTCTACCAACCTTTTCCCAAAAGATAATGAAGTTTCTTTATTATGATATGAAAGTTTCTCTGAATAACATTAAAGGGTTAAATCCATATAAATATTCTATATAATTTCATAGTTAGAGTCAAGTTGGTAAAAACTAGTAGTTTTATTTATGGGTTTACTAATCACTTTTATTGTAATGTCTAAGTTCTCAAGGTACAGTTCTGCCTGACGAACTGTACCTTGCTCTTTGTAAATTACTTCAGTCTTCGCTTCTATCCATCTAGAGTCGTTCATGAATAATATGTCTATTACATGACATAAAATACACATAAACTCTTCTTACTTGTCATGCAAATTATTTTTATTTATATTTTTTCAGTTAAGTAATTATTAGTAAGGTAGGGCAAAAATCAGATAAATAATAAAAATAAAAAAAACATTTCAAAATGATTTGTTTCTTTTCATTATTTATCTGATTTTTGCCCTACCTTACTAATAATTCTGGGCATGTTAAATTTACAAAGAAAGTGATAATGATTAATGACTTTGATTTGAAAAGTTAGAGCAATACAGGAGAAGAGGGCTGGATTTGGAACCCACATTTCATATTCACACTCCGACATCATCTGTATTATTATAAGCAAGTTTTAAATAACAGTTAGTTTTCTTGTCTGGAAAAAAAAAAAGAGTGACAACAGCTTACTCCATAGAGTTGCTGTGAAGAACCAGTCCAGGTACCAATAAGCCCTGGCTACATCATAGGTAGCTGCTGAATTTGAAGAAGTCAACACAGCCAAGGCATTAGCCACCATCAGTGAATGTAGCTAGGGCTTTGAATTTTCTGTCCCAAAGAGTACTGTGTTAATATTCACATGTGGGAACTTGGAAAACAGCTCTACTAGTCTGTACTCCCTTCTCCATTGAATGTATGTTAATTTTTTTTAATTTTAAAATAGTAAATCTAAAACAGAATCTGACTACATGTTAACCAAGCTGTTGTTTCAAAGAACACTTCACACATACATTAAGTTCACATCTGGGTTTGTGTCCTAGAATAGACAGCTGTTAAGTGAGCCTTGTTCTCCAGTAATCAGCAGGAAATGAAGCGGGAAAAGTGTGGTCTCATAGCTATTATGTTTGCTTATCAAAGTGTTTATTCAGAATTGAATCACTTTGCATCAGCACAAACTCTGGTCAGTACCAGTCTCAGGTAAATTTGAGAACATTTTAATTCATATTTAAACCTTCTCACTGTGACGATTGATATAAAATTATTAATTTCATGTACAAAAGTGAAATTCTTGAGGACACAGCTTATACCTTGTGTGTGCATGCATGCGTGTTTGTGTGTGTGTGTGTGTGTGTGTGTGTGTGTGTGTGGTATATGTATATTTTCCTGATTCCCATTCTATAAAAGAATATGTAGGAGGATATAGGTCAACTTGTTTTCTATTTTAGAGAAAACCAATTGCTAAAATATAAATTAGCAGTGCAGGTCCTAATTTACAAGGTTTGTAAAGGGACAGTCTCTATAAGGTGTTGTTTAAACTGAAACCCAAAGGATTAAAAAACGTGAACGTCTCCGGCCATGCCACCCTGAACGTGCCTGATCTCATCTGATCTTGGAAGCTGAGCAGGGTCAGTCATGGATAGTACTTGGATGGGAGACCACCTATGAAGACCAGGTGTTATAGGTAGTAAAAAAAAAAAAAAAAAAAAAAGGCTGTGAAGGGCAGAGGGAGAACGTCTCAGCCAAGAGAAACAAAGGTCCTGCGCAAAGCAAGAATTTGACAGGTTGTAGGACCAGAGGACGACCAGGAGGATGGGGCACAGTTAGCGCTATGAGAAGCATCAAGAAAGAAGCCTCAAGAAGAAGGGCAGAGCCAGATATAGGTGGCCTTGCAGGCTGCAAATATCAGATACCTCTGGATCTCCAGTTTATATATCCTTGGAGGTCAGTGCTTCGCAAACTCTTATTTGCATACAAATTACCTGGAGATCTTGTTAAAAAGCAGATTCTGGTTTACTGGTTCTGGGTGGTGCTGAGGTTCTGCATTTCTAATCTAACAAGCTCCTGAGCGACACAGGTGCTGCAGGGCTCTTGAGTAGCAAGGCTCTAGGATCTACTCTACCTTTGTCATCCCATGAGACCACTTTAGTGCACACACAAACCTAAAATTCTGAGGGAATTAATACTCCTTAAAATAACCCTTACTCTGTGGGAACAGAAGTCAATGCATTACATTCTTTTCTGTCAATCCTCAAGGGTATTCTTTAAAGGGCTCCTCAGAGCATCCTGATGGGATGAAGCTTTAGTCGCCCAGAGTGGTGACCAGCTCAGTGGCCTGTCCTTATGTTGTCCATCCCTTCTTTTCTTTTATATGCTTCCCAGTCTCCCACTGTTCTCTGGGATCACTGCCCCAAATAAATTTCCTGCATGCAAGGCCTTGTCTCAATCTCTGCTTCCTGGGAAAAACAAACTAAGACACCATTGTCCTAGGTCTGTGGTGTCATTAGCTCCTATCTCAAGATCCTTGATTAACTTGTAATGTCTTTGAAATGAAGGATACAGTCTTAATTATCTTTCTATACCCAACCATTAGAATAAAGCCTTATACCTGCAGGAGCTTAACAAAAGTTACATTGATTCAAAATAATTTATTCTAAGCTTATTCAAATTATTCAAAGGATTTTCACAAACTGTTCAAGAAGATTACAAGAAAGCAATATAAGAGGAGTAGCATAGTATAATGGCTTGGAACAAAACTCTGGAGTTGATTGCCTGGGTTCAAATGCAGACTTTGCTGCCTTCGAGCTGTGTCAATTTAGACACAGTGTATTGTATACTTTCCCTGTGCTATAATTTCTTCATATGTAAAAAGAGAATGCTGAAAATAACACCTACCTCATGAAGTTGTTATGAAAGTTCATGAATTAATATCTTTAAAGCATTCAGAACAGTGCCTGTTCCATAACAGATATCCTACATGTGTTTGTTAAATAAAATTTTATAAATATGTTAAGGAACTGAAAAGAAAATCATGAAGTAGTTCCCAGCTCTAATACTATTATATAAAAATCAATCAAGGTCCTTGCCAAAAACAGGTTTCTAGGACCCACCTTGGATTCATTAAATTAGATTTTGTGACATGGGATGAGAATTAGGTACTTTCAGTAAGTTGCCTCAGTGCCTCTGTACATAACCAAAACTGGAAATGGTAGTTGACAACCTTTCTGCCTAATTAGAGTTTTGTCAAGTAAATATGAAATCAAGGATATGTATGCACGTTATAAGTTAAAGAAAAATGTGAATTAAATTGAAAAAATTATAAGTCATTTTTCTATTTCATTCATTGATTTATTCATTTATTTCTTCACTTATCAATTCACTATATTCTTACTGAGGGTTTATTATTTTTATTGAGTGTTTATTATTTGTTATCCTTGACTAAGTCATAATCTTTGATCTCAAGTAGTTCGCAGTTTTTGTTGATGTTCACTGAAATTTTGTACAGCAGGTGATTCAGATATTATTAGTTCATAGCACAGTCTATATAGTTCAGAGAGGTTGGTCAATTTACCTGAGTTCACACAGCCTGTAAAGTGGCAGTACTAGGATAAGAATCCTGATCAACTCAATTTGGATTACAGATGTTCCTCAAATTGTGACAGGGTTATATCACCATAAAACCATCATAAGTCAAAAATATCTTGAGTCAAAAATGCATTTAAAATATCTAATCTACCTAACATCATAGCTTAGCCTAGCTGCTTTCTACTGGATGCCTATCATTATCACATCATCCTAAAGTCAAAAAATTATGAAGTCAGCCATCATTAAGTCAGGGACCATCTGTATTTTCATTATATCATGCTATACACCTGATTATATACTAAAAAGAACGATAAAAAAGCACATGGGTTTTTCTATGCTAACACTTCGAATGTTAAATGTTAGTTTATAGAAAATCTACTTTATATGTTAATGAGAGTTGTAGCTTTGGAAGTGCCTCTTTAATGTGAAATAGAACATAAAATACAAAACTGGTTTAGCTATACAAACACAGTTTCATTTTGTAATGGCCAATAATGGCCTGTAATCAAACTATAGCTTGTTAGGTAAGTAAACAATTACCTTGTTAGTTGGAAATTTAAACATGAACTAATTCATTAACCTGTAAATTATGCTTTCATTTTTGACCAACCTATATTGTCTTTGACTGTGTTTATATATGTTTGGGCTCAAGGAAGTGTCAGGGATCTGGAACTATTTATGGTTAAATTTATATGTGAGATTGAATAACTCCAAAACTCAGGGGTAAAGTAGCTACCTAGTTTAAAATCAAAAGAAACTTCACTAGATTAACCACCACCCAATGACAAACGTTTACTACATAGGAGGCATGATCCTGGAAATTTGGTCTTTTTATTTCTAAGTTCTTCCTTAAATTTTATAATCAGAATTCTCACTCGAAGAAACACGTGTTTTTCCTGAACAAGTTTCCATGCATCTGTTGACCACTGAACATGCCACTCTTTAACTTACATCATCAAAAATTCATACATCACAGCATTAAATTTTCATTATGCATAAAAATTAACATCATTAATACCATAAGGTACCTGGAGATAGATGAAATACAAAATGGGAGTAAGATTCTGCTTAGGACTTTAAAATACTAATTGTTTTCAAGTGAAAATTTTATGATAAGTGAAAGAAATCTGTCTTGATTTTTTGACCATTTTTAAAGTTTTTTCTGCATGTGAGTTTCCAACTTTAAGTAGAAAAGCTTTTTTTTTTTTTTTTTTTTTTTTTTTTTTTTTTTTTTTTTTTTTTTTTTTTTTTTTTTTTTTTTTTTTTTTTTTTTTTTTTTTTTTTTTTACCTATTTTATAAGGATACTGTCATGTCAGTGGCCAAGAACTTTGATGAGAATATCTGGTCTTTCTACTGTCCAAGCATGTTTATGTCCCTCTATCAAAATCAAATACAGGAATGATTTTATTTTTGAATTTTGAGTACCTCGTGGACAGTGACAGGAAAATAAGAAGCTGTTGATCACTTCCAAAAACAAAGTCAGAAGCCTAGTGAGAACAGGCTCACTAAAATTTAATGACTGGAAAAGCAAACAAACTTAATTCAATCTTTTCATAAAATTATCTGACTTCAATTGCTCTAATTAGGTTCCAAGTGTCCTAAATATATTTAAATAGTGACTGCCAGTTTTCCGCCATCCTCTTCTTTCAAAGTGGCCCAGGTATTTCCACTCCAGCATCTGTGGGAGGCCTCCATCCAGGCTGAGCCTCTACCAGTAGAGAGAACTGTGAAGAGGCTCTTCATGGTTTCTCTCAACCGGCTGCAGCTTCATTCAGAGGAAAGGTAGACAATAGTAAAAACAACGGGAGCAGAGATGTGTCTAAGAAGAATTAATGAAATGGTATTTATGCTGGATGACGATATTCACAAATGCTATAAAGGATCTGCACACAATTGTTTAGAATCTGATACTCCTTAGGATGATAGGACAGATTTTCCCACTTTGAAAAAGTGCCTGCTCATTGTCTATCTGGAAGCTATAGTCAGTGTCTGCTGATAGAGTAAAACACTCTGCTGTTCCCTTTGAAAAGAGTTGTTTTTATCTATTAAAAAATGGCTCTTGTATTTTTATGTAGAATAAGGCCACTGCTCTGTCACTATAAACTTGATCCACATGAGCTTTTTTATGGGTCTACGCATTCATAGTCAAGGAGCAAAACCTATTTGGTGGGAGGCACTGACATTTTGATTGCAGAAAGAAGGAAACAGCAATAATTTCTCAGAAGCCTAGGCAGATTATAAAAAAAGATATAGAAAATGCGACCCAGGCTGATACTGTAACACCTCTAAAACACAGATGGTTGGCAGCACTCTGATAAGATGTCCCCCCACTGAATTAAAGTACAAAGATGGAATAAATCAAATGGCCACCTTTGGGAACCAGCAAGCTCATGGAACCATTTTCTCTTCTTTCCATTTCTTGTTCTATATGGACACAAATTATATGACCTCAGGCGAGAAGAAGAAGCTGGGTGTGATAACCCTGCAACACTTCCTTAACTTTTCAGATTCATTGAGGTGCTTTATGAAAACAGATCTCCAGTTAGATATATACAAATTGCCTATAGCACCAAATACGTGTTCTAACTAGCTGCATACTTGCTCCATCTTCACAACTCCAACTTTTTAAAAATATAGGATGTGTGGATTCTAGATATAAGCATAATGTTTGCTAAATGTCCCCCAACGTCATCATTTAAGGTATTATTGAGGAAAGTCTATAGCACAGGCATAAAAATGATGAACATATTTATTCTCTCTTTAGAATAAGAGACCAAATAACTAACAATAAGTATGTGTTAAGGTTGTTTCAAGACAATGATAGAATGGTGCCATCCACTAAAAATTCTGAAAATAAAAAATCTCATTATATATCTTTTCAAATGTCTTCAAAACGTATTATCACGTGTAGCCCAAATACCAAAGAGAAAAGCAGCCAATATATCATAGCCGTTAAGATCATATTTTGAAATAAAAAAAGCCAAGGTTGTTCACATGAATGAGTTAATATCTCAGGCCTCAGTTTCTCTGAAAGGCAAATATTAGTAGCTATCTTACGGGTTTTTATAAAGAATACATAAAATGCTTCATGTGAAGCATAGTACCTAAAGAGACTCTCATAGTAAGTCTTCAGTAAATGTTAATTGTAATAATAATAAAAATTATTATTAGCTGGTTTATGATATGTATAAACTACATTCCTGTCATTACAAATTATGTGGTTAAAACTCCAGAAAATTTTCCCTATTGTTCAGTTAACTTTACAGACTTTGTCTTTGTGAGGAAGAGAGGGGGCCTCTCACGAAAGTAGGATTATTCTCTAGTCCTAGTTACAGGAACCACTACAAAAATTTTTAAAGAATAACAAGAGCATAAAGATATTAGATATTAAACATTTTATTCTAAACAATTATGCACCACATAACAACATTTTAGTCAATAAGAGAATCACATATACAATGGTGATCCTACATTATACTGGAGCTGAAAATTTTCTATTGTCTAGTGACATCATAGCTATCGTATTGCTGTCATTGCAGCACAATGTATTACATGTTTGTGGATATGCTGGTATATAGTGTATATAAAGTCTACAGTAATGTATAATAATGTCCTAAACCTTCACATTCACTCAACACTCACTCACTGACTCGCTCAGAACAACTTCCATTTCTGTAAGCTCCATTCTTGGTAAGGTCCCTATACAGGTATACCATTTTTCATCTTTTACACCACATTTTTACTATACCTGTTCTTTGTTTTAATATTCACATACTCAAATACTAACTATTGCATTATAATCACCTACAGTATTCAGTACAATAACACACTGTACATGTTTGTAGTCTGGGAGCAAGAGGCTATACCACATAACCTAGGTGTGTAGTAGACTGTGTCATTTAGGTTTGTTTAAATGAAGTAGATAATGTTTTCAAAAAGATGAACTGCTTAATGACACATTTCCCAGAACATATCTCCTGTTTTTAAGGGACACATGATTATATTTTTTATTACTGATAAATTATACTTCCGTGAAATACACAATTCTATATTTTATGTACTTATTAAGTGAGACAGAAACAGATCTTATTAAAGCCAGCAGATGTTCACAAAAGATTTTTAAAAGAAATCAATATTACTTCAACTATTTATTGATATATAATTTCCATAGTTCAAGTACAAATAAATTAATTTTTTTTAGACTAGGGTATTATTCATCTTTTTCTCTTACAGTTATTATGATCTAAGAGTACCATTTGCCTATAAAAGAAAAAATACACAATTTTTAATGGCTTGCCTTGGAGTTAACATGTACTGCACAGTCCTGAGGACATAGTAGATCCTCAGTTGATATACACTGAAGTGCTTTTAAAACAGGCAATTCTCAAAGCTATAGAGAGTAGCTTATATCTAAAATGACATAAATTCTAATTTTAAGTATTAACTTTTCTGGTAATTATATTTATTATTAATAATAGAAAACAATGGTTGTATAGCGTATCATAAAATGTTCACAAAGAACTTTGAAATACATTACCTTAAGTAACCTTACATATAGTACATAAAGTTGATATTATGTACTCATCATAGAAATGATAAAACAGACTTAACATAGCAATTTTCTAAAATTCTACAGCTTTTAATGAGAAAGAATTCTAAGCCAGTTCTAGTCTTCTCCCCTAGACAACACTTCTCTTCCCACTTTCTTGGCTTAAAAGAAATCATTTGTTTTGCAACTCTTGTGTGTAAACCACTGGATAGTTTAACCAAAAGAAGATAAGACTATTTTATCTGTCCTCAGTACGCATTTAGAATCTAGCAGAGAGTCATATCTTCACAAATGTTCCATCTCAGAATAATTTAGAGAAGCAAAATGACAATATGACTTTCTATTTGTGCTGTAATATTCAACTTTTTAAGATTAAAAGTAAGGTGATTTACCCTACAGTATATAGAAATACATTTCAGTACCACAAATATTAATTGTTAAGCACTGACAATAAACAAAGCATTTAGCTAAATATGTGTTTTATAAAAAATTAGTTGTTTTGTCCTGTTGCTTCATAGACTTTCACCCATTGAGGGTGAAGCATCTAGTGTCTTGGTGATTACAATTTCAAGGTTGAATTGCAAAATGAGCATTAAAAATTATTTCAGCTGTAATAGTTGTGATAGCCAAAGATTTTGTTTTCAAGAGCCAAAATTTAAATTCTAGAAACTTTCTTTTAAATATCAAGAACCAGAGGCTTGCAGCTCAAGAGAACAATTTTTTTCTAATACTATAGATATAAAAAGATACTAGACATAAAGTACTTGCAACTTTATCTGTCTCACAATGAGGTAAAAAAAATCTTTTGTGGAATGGATTGAGGAGAAAACTGTGAGAAGGTGTGGGAGAGAGAAGGTAGCAAGAGGGTTGTGATTTGTGATGTGATTGTGGGATCTGTTCCTACTTCTCCTTCTTGGACTTTAAACCCCAAGATGGTGGTGGGATGGAAGATAAAACCCAAATACCGGGAGAGAGATGGCTTCTTTCTTTTTTTTCTAAATCATTTTTTAATTTAGTTTCAAGTATACAGTACATTGGTTAGACATCTATATAGTCCATAAAATTATCCCCCAATTGCTCCCTCCCAACCCTGACCTTCCACTTAGCCAATGTATTAATGCTAATTGCATTCCCTATGTCGTGAGCCTCATCCCCATGACTATTCATCAGCTAATAATTTGTACTTCTTTAACCCTTCACCCCATTCTTCTAGCCCTCCAAAACCCGCTCTCCTCTGTCTGACACCAAATTGTCCACTATATTTGTGAGTCTATTTTTGATTAGTTTGTTCTTTTTATTCCTTAGATTCTGCATATAAGTGAAATCATATAGGGTTTCTCTTTCTTTGTCTAACTTAAATACCTTCTAGGTCCATCAAAGCAATATCATTTCCATCCCCTTCTTTTTCATATGTAGAAGTCTTGTTTTCTTATCCTTTCAGCCACTATATTTTTTGGTTGAAGCACTTAATTCTTTTCCATTTAAGGTACTTATTGATAGAAATGTAGTTGTTACCATTCTTTATTCCTGTTTTTGATACTTTTTTTTTTCTTGAAGTCCCTCCAACATTTCCTGTAATCCTAGCTTGGTGGTGATAAATTCCTTTAGCTTATTTTTGTCTGGGTAGCTCTTTATTTGTCCTTCAACTCTAAATGATAGCTTTGCTGGATAAATTATTTTTGATTGTAGATCCTGGGTCTTCATCCTGTTAAATATTTTTTGCCAAGTTCTTCTGTCCTGCATTATTTCTTTTAAGAAATCAGTTGCTTATCTTATGGGTTCTCCCTTATGTATAATTATTTGTTTTTCTCTTGTTACTTTTAATATTCTTTCTTTGTATTTAATCTTTGGTATTTTCATTATGATGTGTCTTGGTGTAGGCCTCTTTGGATCCCTGATTTTTGTAATTCTCTGAGCTTCCTGGGGTTTTATGTTCATTTTCTTCACTAGGTTAAGGAAGTTTTCCATCATTATTTCTTCAAACAGCCATTCAAAATCTTGATTTTCTTTAGTAATGCCAATCAGACAAATATTTGGAGCCTTATAGTGTCCTATATCATCCGTAAATTATTTTTATAGTCTTGGCATCTTTTTTCTTGCCAATCTGACTGAGTGTCCTGATTGGCTTTTCTGTCCTCTATGTAAGGCATTTGATCCTCTTCTTTATTCTCTTTGTTTATTCCTTTGTTTATTCCATTTAATATACTTCTCATCTCAAATAATGTGTTCTTCATTTCAGACTAGTTTCCTTTTATAATTTCCATTTCCATTTTTATTTTTTTATCTCTTTATTGAAGTTCTCTACACTTCCCAAAAAGTTCATTGAGCATCTTTATAACTAGTGTTTTGAACTCTGCATCTGTTAGACTACTTGACTCCATTATATGTGGATCTCTGTTCTCTTCTCTTATATAATTTCTGCTTCTTTGTTTTCCCATTTTGGCTGCCTTTCTGTGTCTGTTTCTATGCACTAAGCAAAGCTTCTAAGTCTCCCAGTCGTATTAGTGTGTATTTATGAAGTAGGTGTCCAGTGGCACAGTCCTTAGACTGGTTCATCTGCAGGCCAAACTTAGCCCAAGCCTCTACCCCTCTGAGGTCAGAGAGGTGGCTTCGTTCTGACTATTCCTTGATTGGGAGCACCTTCATCAAAAGCCAACATGGAGGCCTGGTCAGCATGAGGAATGAACAGGCTAATAGGAGAAGATAACTGGCCATAAGTTAAATTAGCAGCAGAGACAATAGCATGAGATATGAGAAGGGCAAAGACAATTCGTTAGCTGCACCTGCCCTTTGGGAGAAAAAAGTAAGGGAAGAAGCCTGAATTTAAATATTTACGTAAAAGTTTGAAGGTTAGTGGAATATGGTACTTTTTAAATTTGTGTGCTTTCAAAGCCATCAGGAATAATTAATAATAATAATAATAATAATAAAGTGATTCAACAGCAAATTGAACTGAATTATAGAAAATAAGGTTGCATTTCTACACATCCAAGAGTGGAAATTATACTCATGCTACTTTATAAATAGCATATATATATTTATATATTTATATAAATAGATATGTCAAATGCTAACTAGAGAGAATAATCAATATTTAAAAAATAGTTTTTGGGTAAGCCAGTATTGAATGCCAAATTCAGAATTTAAATATAAGGAAGTCCAAAGTATTTATGTGTGTAAACCAATGAAAGGTACCATAAAAAGTTTGAGGCTTCATCTCTTAATTCAATTTCTTGTTAGAATCAGGAAAATGTTATATCTTCATGCTTTTGAGGCATAAATTGTATCATAGCAGTAGGTAGTTAATTCTAATTTTAAAAAAATGTTTTTTTCTGGTTTAACAGTGAATCTTTTGGTTGTAAAACTTCGTTTTCTGAATGTTTCTCTTTTTTTCTGAGAGTATAATAGCAGAAAGATTGATGTGGGTCAAAACTTTTGGAAAAATACCTATATCTCTAGCATTGTCTCCCACATATTTTCCTTTAGTTCCTTTGAGAACAACCACTCTTACCTTGTGGTGTTTTCAGAGAGACTCAATTTGGAGCCTTTATGCTGATTGTTCCCTCTGCCTAGAATCTCTTCTCATAAATGTTTATAAAACTAATCTCCCTCACCTCTTCCAAGCCTTTGTTCAGACTGAGCTTTGTCCATGAAGGCAACTCTCAACCCCTTTCTAATGCAGCAGTCTGGCCCATCCCCTGGCACTGATGACCCCCCTCACTCTGCTCTACTTTTATATTTTCAGTATCAGTTGGTACCTTCTCAATAATATATAATTTACCTATTTGTTACAGATTTGTCTGTGTGTTGGCTTCATCGAGTCAGCTCCAACCTCTGATGATCTTGTGAATGAGTGACAGACAATATCCTGTCCTCAAAATTCCTACTTAGCTCCTGTAGAGTCATGCCAATGGCTTCTTTCATGGGGTCAATTCAATTCATACTTGGTCTTTCTCTTTTCCTCCTGCCTTTTTGTCTTTTCCAAAGAAGCCTGCTTTCTCATAATGTTTCTAAAGTAGGACAGCTTCAGTTTTGTCATTTTTGCCACTAGGGATGTTTCAGGCTTAATTTGCTCTAGGACTCACTTTTTCATCTTTCTGGAAATCCAGGGTATTTGTAGAGCTTTTCTCTAGTACCATATTCCATATGAGTCTTTCTTTTTTTCCCCTATCAACTTTTTTGACTCTCCAGCTTGCCCATCTATATACATAGTAAATGGGAATATGAGGGTGTGGATGATCTTAGCCTTGGTATATTGTTTACTTAATGCTATTTATACTTGAACACAAGCTCCAGGTGGGCAGAGATCTTTATCTTCTTTATTCACTGATAAACCCAAGCACCTAGAACAGCACTTTGCACTCAGAGCAGGTGCTCGATAAATAAACAATGAATAAAAGAATTTTAATATTTCACATCCAACCTCTAGTACATCTTATATAACATTTCATCTTCAGAATATATCCTTTCATGTAAAAAACAAGAGCTGTTCTCTCAATTCTGAAGATCAAAGGGGACTGAGGTTCAATGACTATCCTAATTTTTCTAGACTTTTTCACACCTACTGAGCCCTCACTTTAGAATGTTCAATCTAAGAATCTGTACTTTCAATTCAATCCATCTTGTGTTTTTTTCTGTAAGAAAGAGCTTTTGTGCATAAGGCTTCATCCTCCTATTGTAGCAGTTGCAAAAACTCTAGAAACTGACCAGAATTCATGTGATACCCCAAGATACCTAAAGCTCTTAGACTATATTGCTAATTTTCATTTCATACCTTTTAAAACTCTCATAACCTCCCACTACCTTGATTTCTTTGTGGTCCAGCCTCCCCCTATTGTGTAAGAAAAACTGTGATGAAGACATAGAATTACTTAAAATTGAATTTCCTAGTACAAGGCACCCTAAGTAGAACAATAAGGCATGCTGGTAACTTGATTTTCACCAGTTTCTCTGCCAGTTTCTCATTAAAAGAAAGATATTAAACTCTGTGAAAAGATATATGATTGAGAAAAATGGAGTAGTCAAACATATAAAACTTTATGTAAAAGGTATAGTAGACAAAGTATCAGAATATTACATTAAATCTTAATTAACTTTCTTTGATTTATACTTTCTTGATGACAGGCTTATGTCTTTATGTTTATACTCCTCTGACAGGCCACTTCATCCTCTATTTTACATGATGTATTTTGCAACATTTATGTTCACATTCCCATGCCAATAAAGGTCAGCTACAACCCCTATCTTTTTGTCCTCAGGAACTCTAAAATCAGTCTTCTTTCATGAACCCTAACAATGATGGCTGATAAAAGTTACATTCATGACTAAAGAAATCTATTTTATCTTACATCCATGAAACAAGTTTTAAACAATCTCAACAAAGGAATTTTCTTCAAAATGTCAATTACATTTAATATTTTAATGTTTTGAATGTTGAGCTATAGAAACAATTTTATATCAATCTAAGAACTTTATACCCATTTTCTCTTGTCTATAGCCAGTGAAGACTGTGAACTGTTTAAAAACTCTGAATTCTAACTTTTCAGACACTTAAATATAGTCTCCAATCTAACTTCTTTTCTATTCTCTCACTAATCTCACTTCTGGGACCTTGCTCCTTTGCTCTGTGTTTTCAGCTATTTAATAATCAATCCTTCTAACTTCCCTTGACCCTGAACTACAGAGTTTCATCATGATCATTTCAATTTTGTAGCTACTCTTCAGCCACTTCTGGTTGCAGAAAAGTAATTTTTTTCACGACAATGCAATATGTCAGATATCTACATTAGGGTGCAGCACATATAACAATATTTTATTAAAGAAAATGTCTAAAATGGCTTTCATTATAAAAACACAAATGATATCTGGGCATCATACTTTATAGAATCTATAATATGAAGAGTCACATGAAACAAATCTAGTTACACACATTATGCATGCACCACATATTGAGAGGTGGTTAAGAAAGCAAAAGAGGAGGGGAAGCTAGTTTGCATTCCTCATTAAAACATGATATCCTCATGCTATCCGTGCTGAAGAATTTTTTTAAATGAATGAGTGGGATGAAGAAAGAGCAGGGTTTGAAGTTGTAATTTATTTCTGAGACAGAAGGATAACTGTGCTCTCTAGCTCAGTAAATCTTAGTCTTAGTTCAGTTACAGGCAAGTACTGAGAGGACAAACTGAACTGTCGAATTCAGAAAGTATAAATGATAAGAAAGACATTTGAATAGGAAACTATTAAGTTGAAAGATTCACAAAAACTAAGATGGCAGTATACTGGCTCAAAAATACAATCAAACTCATGAGCTTCCATAAAACACAATTTCTGGGTTGTTACTTGACTATTTTTCATACTGATAGATGTTTTGCCCTTGGGGTGCACTACTTTACACAAAAAGAATGATTCTGCTTTGTTCCCATTAGTTTGAAAGACAAGACAGTGACACTGCACAGAACAGAGTCCAATATGAAAACTGTATTCAGAACAAACCCATTTTCAAAAGCCCTATTCTGATGACAAAGCAAGAAAGATAAATTTTTTTATGTGTTTGAATTTGTGATCCTTACAGTATGAGGGGAAAGAAATCGAATGTGTCCCCTGAATAACAATGAGGTATTGGAAAGCAATGACATTCTAATCACTGCTTCAAATGTCAGTGCAAGGATGCTGTGGGTAGCAGCCCCAGTACATAAGTTAACGGCTTTACCGTTAAACCACAAGGGAACAATTAATGGGAAACTGTTACTAACCTTCATGCATTCTATTGCTCAAGTGTCTAGAGAAAAAAATCTAATTATAGTTCTAACCTTTCCCAATGGGCTATGAATGACTCTCCAAATATAGGATGTTGTGTAGGAAAAACTGTGGTGAAGATACAGAACTGACATATAATTGAATTTCTTAATACAATGCATCCACACTAGAACAAATCATGCTGGTAATTTGATTTTTACCAGTTTCTCTGTCAGTTTCCCATTAAAAGAAAAATATTAAACTCTGTGAAAAGATACATGATTGAGTAAAATAAGATAGTCAAATATATAATACTTTATGTGAAAGATATAGTAGACACAGTATCAGAATGTTACATTATATCTTAATTAAAAGCATAGCTATTTAAAAAACAAGTATTATATTTGAAGGAAGGTTTAGGACTGATATGGAAGGTGAGACTCAGCAGCCCATTAGACTATGTGATTAAAGGGAACCTGATCAGTATTTTCATTTCACACAAAAAAAAGTTCAATAATTAGAAATGACATGAAAATATTTGCTTATAACAGAGAAAAAAATTAAAAGTGCCATATTACTTTTTGTAGGCACACACTTCAAGATAATGGTTTATTTATTGTTTGTTCTAGGTAAGATATCTCCTTCAGTGTGGAAATCGACATTTCTAATAAAGTCAAGAGACCCTATCATTTAAAAAAATATTCATTTTTCTTTGCACAAAGCAGCTATACTGAGGATAACAAACTTATTACCTTCAAGAGATATATAATGTATGTAGAGATTTAAGACAATACTAAATAAATGTATAAAGCAAAGATGTAATAGGTACTCTATGAGTGCATCACAAATAAAGTGATCCCTGATACCAAGAGGCAAGACTGAGTTCAGAGGAGGCTTGGGGTGATCCAAGAGGCTTCCTGGAGAAACTGAGGTGGATGACCTTACTGGGCATTCACTGAGGATGAGGCTAGTCCCTTGGTGGTTCTTACTTATGTTTTTCCTTGAATACCCGAGAGAAGAATTATCGACTCCCCATTTCAACCAAGAAAAGCTACAAACATTACAACAGCCTAAACTGCCCTGTATAATCAACTCTCCTTTCCTCCCCTCTCCTCTCCTCCCCATCTCAACTTTTAATTTCTCCTTTGTTCACTCTGCTCCAACCACGTTGGGTTCATCCACAAACACTTCAGAAACTCAGGCAACGCACTGCCTTAGCACATACGCACAGCTCTCCCTTGTGCCTGGACCGTTTTGTTCTCTCTGGACCAGTCTTCTACCAGACATGTGCATGGCCATTTTCTCAGTACAATGTCCCACGACCATTCTTATTGAAAGTTGCGACTAGTACTCCCAGCACTCCCCATACCCATGCCTACTTACCTTGTTCTTTTATTTTTTTATAGCACTTATTATTTCCTAACACATAGAAATATGTGTGTATATAAATGTATATACTTTATTTTGTTTATTGTTAATTTTCTCTTTCCTGCTAGAACATAGGTTTCACACTGACTGAATCTTTGTTTTGTTCACTGATATATCTCAAATCCTTGGCACAGGATAAATGATTAGTAAATATTTGTTAAATTGAATGTTTGAAAGAAATTTCCAATAAGTAAATTTTAAATTATAGATTCATTTTGTAATAGAAATTGATAAATAATGTATTTTCCCAAATTAGAAAATGATATCTTTTCTCTTTTTCATATGTATAATCTTGAGTCATAGTCATCTATTTTTAAAAATTGATTTTCAAACACATTTAATCTCAATCTCTGTCTTTTTTCCTGCTGAAAAATGTTAATGTAACTACAGTTATTTTTAAATGTATTATATAAATAAGATTAACATATATAGAAGATGAGTAAATACTTGTAAATGCTTTCTTTGTTTTACTTTGAATTTGTCAAGTTTCTTATACATATATGAACCATGTCTGATAATTTGGGAATAAAAGCATTTAGAGAATAATTTTTAAAATATGATAACAGACCTTTTATGAATTCTTCATTAACTTTTAACAGTGCAATTACATTTATAAAGTGGTATTATCATTGTAGTTTTAGCAAATTTACATTTTAATCACAGGTCTATAGTAACTTTAGTTTCTAAAAAGTTTAAGTAGAAATAAATAAACCTTTAATTCTGTTTTCCCCCATTCTAGAGTATATGTACATACATACATTATACACATTTGTACACTTATTTATTTATTTGTCTACTTCATATATGTTTGCTGTGCTTCACCTAAGAGGGAACCCACATGATGAGTAATATAATAATCATGAGCATATATTCATTAAACCAAGTGGCATAATGGTTAAACACTAAGAAAACAAAATTTTTAATGTGAATTCAGAGATTGAGCTGTTTCACCAATGTAAGACAAAAAATGAGAAGTGTTACAATACTTTATGCTCCAACTATTTAAAATATTGTCTGGATGACTGTAGTTGCTCAATAAATTCTCGCCAGATAAGTTAATGAATACTGTTTAGTTTATATAGAGAGTTTTTATGAAGAGGGCTTTTTATATAAGAAAATAGAAATAAACTATGTTAAAAAATTAGACTTAATTTTTATTTTTCATTTATTAATTTTACTAATGTTTATTGATCACCTATTATATTTCAGAAGATATGCTGTTAACAAGATTATTAATGAAAAGAGATTGAATTCACAGGACAGAATTTTTAGTGACATTGTAAGTAAATATCAGAAATATAAAATAATATTCTATGTCTTTTATAAACTCATAATTCATTCAAAGGTATAAAATTTATATGTAAAAAAACTATAATGCAAGGCAGTAATGCTTAATGATACATTATGAAAGAAAGATTTTCACAGAAAGTGAATCACAATCTTACCATGGGCAGTTCTATATCTGCTTTCTCTGTTCTGTTACATGGGTCTATATATCTTTCCTTATATTGATAGCACACTGTTTTGATGAGCTCTCCAACTTTGTGTCCCCTTTTCAAAGTTATTTTGACTATTCTAGATCTTTTTCATTTCCACATAAATTTTAAAAAAATTCTTTCAGATTTTCTACAAAAGAAAAAGTTTCCTGGGATTTTGATTCGGATTGTGATAGGCCAATATGGAGGAACTTGACAACTAATAATATTGAGTTCTCATCCATGAGCTGTCCATCTACTTGAGTTTTTTGTAATTTCTTTCAGCAATGTTTTGCAATTTTCACTATACAGGCTTTGCACAAATTGTGTTAAACTTATTTCTGAGTACTTTATATTTTTGATACTGTTGTAAATAGTAGTGTTGAAAAACTTAATTTGTTATTATTTAAATTTCTGTTATATGCTAGTATATAGAAATACTATTGATTTTTTATATATACATTTTACTCCTATATCTTGCAATTTTTTAAATTTCTTTCTTAGTTCTGGTAGCATTTTTGTAGATTCTCTAAATTTTTTTAGATATTTTGAGTAAAATTAGCATTATTTCTTCCCCACCTTCAGTGGCAGATAGCTTTTACTTTTATCCCTCCCTCAGGAGCACTAGTCCTTTTTATCACTGGGTGAAACAGAAGAATGTCCTGCCCTTTTCTCAGTAGCAAACAGCTTTTGTCTCATGTTAGAGAAAGGTCCAGAACACAAATGGTACTTGTGACTGTCTACCAGTGGAAGACCACCACTAGCTACTATTACCATCTGCACCACTAAAGAGACCTCTCTGAAGTCTTCTTCTGTCTTGCTCTCAATTTTTCTCATTGGCGTCCAGTGAAGACCCATGGAAAAAGTGGTAAAAAATTACAGATTCTACTATATCTGGGGCTCTCACAGATTCAAACTGTCACACTACCACACACTCGACATTTTAAAATTTGTTATAATTTCCATTGTTTTCTCTGAACTTCGCACTTGTATGACTGCCTCTTCTTCCTTCTGTAGTCTACCAAAGGCTAAAATTTGCGCATCCTACTCTCACTCTTCTCCAAGAGTTTTATGGGGGTCAGGTCACTTGGTGGTGGGCTCAAAAAAGTGATGATTTTGCCCATTATCTAGCTTTTTATCATTGTTAGAGAGGAAATAACATTTTCTGTGACCTTCTACATCCTAAACAGAAGCTGAATGTGTTGTACTCAGTTTTAGAGAAACATTGACAACTATGAAACATAATTCATTCAGAGGAAGTGAAGGTAGAACAATAGATATTCTTCTACTTTCCTCTAACTCCGCTGCAACCTCAAGGTCAAACCATCAAAATATTCTCCACATTAGTCTCCAATTCCTACTGCTACAAACCAGTGTGTGAACAGCAACAAGAATAATCTGGTTCTTTTAAATATATATCAGATAATGCCCTTGCTCTGCTTAAAATTCTTCAACGGTTTCCTATTAAACATCATATAAAATATAAAATGTCAATAATTTAATAGCCTTGCTTCAATTTTCATGGTCCATATCTCATCTCAACCTCCTCTCTTGTTTTTTTTTTTCACCCTTTTCTTCTGTGTTTTAATATCTTGTTTCCTTTCTCTCTCTTAAGCTCTTCCTTGACGTTATACATTTTCTCTGGAGCACTACAACCTACTACTTGACCATCTAGCCCCAAAACACACACACACACATATGGGCTTTATATGACTGGTTCTTTCTTATCTCATTTTTCATAGCTCAGCTAAAAGCCAGGGAGGCACTTTCTAACCACTTTTTCTTTCCACCGTCATTATTTTCCATCTCTGCATATTATTTGTTTGTGACACAAAACAAAACATATTTGTGTGGTGCTTTGCTTGTTTGATTTTTCATTCTTTTGTGCTCTTTTCTGTACTCTGAAATCTTCATGAGGACATGGACAATTTATGACTTGTTGACCAGAGACTATGTTGCACCTAAGACAATGCTCAGCACACCCTTCATTCAATAAATATTTTTAAAGTGTATTTAAAATGTATAATGTCTGATCACTAGATATCATTATAGATTATATCTTATCACATAGTAAGTACATCTAAGTAAATTATTGTATTATTATACATTAAATATTTACTATGAAATAGATTAATAATGTATATATGAATAGAGAGGGGAATTCTAGACAAAGCTTCAATCAAATGCTAAAGTAGAATCTAAAAAATTAATCCCTTAGACTCTAGGTAGACTGACAGTTAAATTGCCCTGACTTAGTTTCTATCTATTTCTTAAAAACAGAAAATATTTATCTAAAGAAATGTGCAGGCAAATGTAATTTTCTGGGGAAAAAAAAATATCCAGGGATATAAATGAAAGTTAGTTTGCAACCTCCTATATCATGAATCTGTTCTTCAGGGATTTTTCAACTTCGTTTCACAGAATCAATGGCTCAGTTATTTGGAGTAAGCATATGTATTTTTAAGTGGTTATTCAAACTGAATTGCCTATGTCTTTTAGGGTTTAGTGCTCACTAAATGTTATATAGAATGAGGAAGAAATGGATAGTAAAATTGCAGGACTCACCAAGGTATTAACATTTTATTCTACTGTGGACAAGGAAATAGCATCAAGTATATTTATGTAAGATAGAATGGTCTCTTAGAATATATAAGTCATGGACATGCCTGCAGTATGCTCAAGAATATATTGAAAAGTCAGTTTAGTTTCTGTTGACATTTCATAAAATAGAAGATTAAAATAATGTTGACTAACACACCTAAACAAGGTTCTTCATTAAAAGTGGCCCAGTGGCCTAAAGGATCTTGTGTGTGCAATTTATTCCTTTAAAGTCTTCTAATAAATAGAAATTATTTTTTAAGCCACCTTCAAAACACCTTAGAACTTTATTTTCCATTAATTCAATGAGTAAGCATATGAAATTTTACCTCCAAAGAATTTCTTTCTTTACAAAAAGCTGAAGGAATAAAAAAGGAGTGGCTCAGAAAAAGGCCTGTTTTCTGTGCTCAGATAACATAATGAGGCAAATCCCACCCAAAGCCTACTTTTGACTTAGCTATTGAAATCATATTAATAAAATATAATTTTTTAATTAGTTGGTATTTATTTAGAATATAATATTTTTATAATCATTAGAAATTTTGAAATAATAGATAAAAGATACTTTTATAATAAACTAATAATCATGTGCCTTTTTTAGCTTTAAAAATATATAAACATTTAAACTCAACAACAAAAATACCCTATTAGGAAATGAGCAAAGGACTTGAATACATATTTCTCCAAAGAAGATATACAAATGATTAATAAGTACAGAAAAATGCCCAACATCGCTAATAATTAGGAAAATCCAAATCAAAACCACAATAAAATACCACCTCACACTCATTATGGTAGCTATTATCAAAGGAAAACAAAACAGAAAATAACAAGTGTTAACAAAGAAAAGGAGAAATTTGAACTATTGTTCCCAGTTGATAGGAATGAAAAATAGGGCTGCAGTTATGAAAAATAGTAAATTAGCTCCTTAAAAAAAGTTATAATAAAATAGTCACACCATCTAACATTCTTACTTCTGGGTATATACCCAAGAGTATTGAAAGTAGAATCTGGAATATATATTTGCACACTTATGTTAATAGCATCATTATTTATAATAGTTAAAAGGTAGAAGCTACACAGTGTCCATTGATGGATGAATGAGTAAACAAAATATGTATATACATGCAGCAAAATATTATTCAGCTTTAAAAAGAACTTCTGACGTATGCTGCAACATGGATAAACCTTGAAGATATTATGCTAAGTGGAATAAGCAAGTCACAGGAGGACAAATATTTCACAATTCTACTTATGTCAGGTACCTAAAGCAGTCAAATTCATAGACAGAAAGTAGGATGGTAGTTTCTAGGGGCTGGAGAAGAGGGAAATGGAGATTTATTGTTTAATGAGTACAGAGTTCAGATGTTGTTCGTTGGAAAGAGTTCTGTGGAGGGATGGTGGTGATGGCAGTACAATATGAATGTATTTACTGCCACTGAACTGTACACTTAAAATCGTTTGGATGGTAAATTTTATGTTATGAGTGTTTCACCACATTAAATTTTTAATTAAAAAAATGTAAAAGCATAAAACATCTCAACATATTTTTTTATTTCTTTAGGCTCATCTAAATTTTAAGATTGTGTCCATTGTACTCACTATTCTATCTCTGATTTTTAAGACACATAAGTCATTCAATATATAATCATCATTTAATTTGAAAACTGAATGGTTCCCCTAAGTCTCTCCTGAGAGTTATATCATTTTCTATCATTGGTACTTAAATAGAAAATGATGATGTAACTACCATTCTCTGTATTTCACTATCATGATGTCCTTTCAGAGATACAGTGATAGAACTTTCTGGTTCTTTATTGTTGCTTCTCTATTTCAGGATATTATGCATAAATAAAGACAGGCAGACAAAGACGAGGTGATTCCTGTGGTAACCCACATTGAACTATGATGATGTTCATCATGTCAACTATTCTCAAGTGAGTCATCCATAAATAGAACAGCTCTTTAGGGTGTTACACAGTAAGCCTGCCAGTTTAAGTTTGTCAGGACCTTCAGAAATCAAGCTACTAGTTGAGAAAAAGGTGTGGAGGGAGGACTAGGAAGGGATGACAAAAGGAAAGATAAGATAATTAGAATAAATAATTATTCTAATATCAGCAAAGCAGAAAGGCAGGAGAGAGTATAAAACTAATATTTAGAGAGCATCTAGGTTCTGGCATTACGTTAGCATCTTTCTATATGTCATCTTATTTAATTCTCATAAGAACCCTGCCAATTACAACCATCATTTTTACAAATGAGAAAGCCGGGATTCAGAAAAATTAAGAGAATATGTATATGTGTGTGTATTGTGTAAGAGAATACTGATGTAATTGTTCCACAGTTAGGTAATCAACCCCAAGTCACAGGTGGGTCAGAGGGGTGAAAGGACTTTGAAAATTTAAAGATTCCATGGAAGAGGGATTTTTAATTATGCAATCAGCATTTCAAAGCAGTAAGTGCCTTTCCATTTGTACCTGTATTCAACATTCATAATGGTAAAAAAATGACTGTACCAAATATAAATGTTCATACATGTATATACAGGAGGAAGAACACTTCAAGTGGGCAGGAATCTGTATTCTCTTCCTGTGTAGAAGCAGAAATGGTAGCACAAGCTTTTAAGTAGAAACCTAGTTGTTAAAGAATAACTTTATTATCAAATATTTTTAAATGTGGTCCCAAAAATTTATAAGATTATACAATGATTTCTTTTATGGTAATATTTTAATTATATTTCCATGTTTTATTCATTCCTAGTTTACTTTATCTTTCTTCTTACCTTCTCTTCCCACTCAATTTTCTGTACCTTTCTTTAAAAGGAGTAACAACTTCTTCACCTTTCAGAACTCCAGAAACTTTTCCTTATACAGAGGCAGCAGCAGGCAGCTTTGCCACCAAGTGAGGTGGAAATTTTATGTCAAACAGGCTGGTGGGAAAGACCCCTGGAGCCAGAAGAAGATGAATGATGCTTCTCTGTGTGCATTGCCTTGCTTCACATCGGCTCACAGAGTGAACATTCATTTTCTTCAGGGACATTGCTACAAAGCACACTTTCGGAACATTCTTAAGTGTTCAAGTCAAACCTCAGTCTTCCAGCAAGTCTCTCTCAGGAGTGGAGAGATGAGTTTAGGTCATGGCAAGCAGAAAACTGACTTTGAAGAATTTCTTACTTACGTTTCCTCCATGTCCTTATTTGTCTTTTCTGAAGTAGAAAATAAAAGGGAAGGACAACAGTGTGACTATTACATGAGAGCCTGAAGAAAAAAGAATGCATTTCACGAAAGAGACACTGCAGTTAGGCAAAGCAGAAAATGTGAGCCTTAGAGCTTACAGACACAGGCTCACTTGCCATCCTACACAGCCCTCTGCAATGATCTGGAATGATATACACAGTCTTGATCCGACCTTCTGGGTGGGGGAAAGGATATGTTGACTTTCAAACTACTTGCTGTCTACTTGGCAGAGTTGTCGGAATAATTAATGAGTTAGTGTAATCATCTGAAAACACTATCTCCCTACTTTATAATGACACAATGAGTATATTTGTGATAGTACTCTGGGTTTTCATGAAATCTTGTAGAGTTTTAAAACTTTAATAATTTAGATCATAGGTGTGATAAACATTGATAATAAATAACTTTTTAATGTAAGTTAATTTTTCCTCTCACATCTGAAAAGCATGAATATCACTTGTCCTGGCCAAAGGTGGTTGTCATTTTTCATTTGTCACAGAATATGAAATGAAATTCTTTGCATACAATTATGTAATAGCAATGCCCTGCATTTTAATGCTTCACAATCTCCTTTAAAATATTTCTATCATAACTTGACCTGTTATAGATGATTTTATGAAAATATTATCTACAAAGTATACAATTTAATAAGAAATTTACTA
This sequence comes from Macroglossus sobrinus, assembly GCA_004027375.1. NCBI lineage: Eukaryota > Metazoa > Chordata > Mammalia > Chiroptera > Pteropodidae > Macroglossus > Macroglossus sobrinus. Next base: position 483,903 of record PVKZ01000544.1, read on the forward strand.
AATAAAATTATGAACTAGTGTTTAATGAGACATTAATAGGGAATATTTTTAAAAGTTATTTCCATGTAATAATTTGCTTGTTACTTAATTTATAAACCACTATAGCAATTTAGATATATAATATATATATATTAATTTTCTATAGCTTCTCTAACAAATGATCACAAATTGGGTGGCTTAAAATAAACACAAATTTATTATTTTACTGTTCTCTAGGTTAAAAGTCCAACACAGACCTCACTGGACTAAGATCAACATGCTGGCGAGCTGCATTTCATCCTGACAATTCTAAAGACTATTTTATTGCCTTTTCTACTTTCTAGAAGCCACCTATATTCCTGGGTTCATGGAATTTTCATTTTCAAAATTATTTTCAAAGGCAGCAATAGCAAGTCCAGTCCCTCTTACATGACCATCTCTCTGGTTCTCTCTTCTGTGTCTTTTTCATTTTTAAGTCATGTAATTAGATTGGTTCCATCCAGCTCCAAGACAATCTCTCCATTTGAAGGTCATTCACAGCCTGGAAATTAGCAATCTTAATAGTAACATTCACAGGTTTCAAAGACATTTCTCCTCATGCTATATTTAGTAGCAAGATTTAAAAAAAAAATAATAGGAGAAAGAGAAATAAGGAGGAGTAGTAAATTACCCATTTTAAATGGCTGAATGCTCCCTGCCTGAAATCACTGCCAGGGAGTGAACCAGCTGTCATGCAATTTGGGACAAATCAGAACTTCACTATAGTTGCCAAATCTGAACTCCATGACAATATCATCAAGACTGACTGAGACCAAAGGCTGGAATTTTGTGGAAACCCAGACCCCAAATTTGCGTTTTGTGAGTCCTGAGATTCCCAGATCAGATTCCGCCTTCAGAATGTGGTGATACTTAAGTGGCCCTTTTTATACTCTAAGCACTAAGAAGAGCTGCAACATTTGCCAAATAGCTACCATGTGTCAGGTATTTTCATAGGAGTTACATAGTCTATCACTATTAATACAAATACTGAAATATTTTATTTGTATAATTTTGTATGTGTAATTTTGTCCTCTCCACAGCCCTCAAGGTAAATGTCTTTGTTTCTATTGTAAGGATAAGGAAAACAAGGCTAAGTGAGTAATGTAGTTGGGATTTGAATACTGGCCCTTTTGATCCCAAAGGTCATATTTTTCCCTTACATCACACTGAGTCTCCAATCCAAAATTCTGACACATCATTAGAAACAGGAAACTAAAGAAGTTACTTACAAATTTAAATTGCACTGAATATAATTTTGAATAATTATTAACTTCAAATAATACAGTTATCAGGTTAATGTAATTAGAAATTTTCAAAGTGATCTCAAGATTTAATTTTATCTCTCTTTTACTTCAGGCCTCTGAGAGAGTACATATGGTAACCTGAATAATGCTTCTCCCCCGCTTCCCCCCAAAAAAGAAATCCACATCCTAATCCTTGGAACCTATAAATATGTTATGTTACATGGCAATGGAAAATTACGTTTGTTAATCAGCTGACCACACAGAGATTATACTAGATTATCCTGGTGTGCATGATGTAATCCCAAGTAGCCTTCATGGAGAAGAGGGAGGCAGAAGTGTCAGAACAAGAAAAGAACTTGGCTGATCATTGTTTCATTGAAGATGACAGGAATTCACAAACCAAGGAATGTGGGCCATCTCTAGAAGCGAAAAGAGGCCAGGAAACAGATTATCCCCTAGAACTTCCAGAAAGGAACGTAGCTGTGTTAACACTGGTATTCTAGCCCAATGAGACCCATGTTGAACTTTTAACCTTCAGAACTATAAAATAATAAATTTGTGCCTTTTTAAGTCTCTAAATGTTTGTGGTAATTTGTTACAGGAGCAATAGAAAACTAATACAATACAATCAGCATTTATTAGACCCATTTAGGGACCAAGAACCAGGCACAGTAAAGAGTCTTTAGAGGCTTGTTTACTCTTTATGACATAGAAGTTCATCTGTGAAGGAAAGAATGGCATATATGTGGTAGTTCTATACCTGGTGGAAGGAAGAAGAAAGAAGTGGAAAAATATTGTTGGGCTCCTTGGGAGTTAAGAAAATTATCTTCTTTTGGATATTATAATTTAATAACTTGTTTAGCCTTTTCTTATTTATATTCTAATTTAAATATAAAGAAAATACCACTTTTTTGCATTCTATATAATAGGAAGAGATGAATACTTGACAATTACTAATATAAAACTATTTTAAAGCTGTTCTAACTTCAGTATTCCACCTACCTTTCATATATTCAGAAATGTTTGATTTCCAGTTTTATGGCCTAGTTCATCAGAAATAACTTGGGTTCGGTGTTAACAGTACAATTCTGGACTATATTGCCCAATAAACTGAAATGCGGAAATCCAACTCAGGGTCTTTCTCCCTATTCTTCATTATAAAAGTGTATTTTTTCTCTACAAGGAAATCTTAAATTATTTTTAAAAATTATCTTAAAAGGATATTATTGCATAATTGTAAGGCATTAAAATCTAAATACTGAAGTTCAACAATTAAGATAGGGTTCACTTTGTGGTGAATCATTTGGTGAAAATAGTGGGCAGTATTAAAATAAGAGTTAATAAAAATGAAAAAATAACATCTCTATGGATAGATATCTGGCAGTGCTAACAAATACCTCCACAGCCCCAATTTCCCTTGTGGTTATCTCTGAACACTAGGGCTGAGCAGCCGAACCAAAATGGATGGCAATAATTAGATTCTGATGAGTGAACGAGGGCCAATGTTTTAGGAGGAGTTAATAAAAGGAGAAGAAATCGCTAGATCTCACAAGGATGTAAAATGGATGCAAAGCCTTCATTTTACATCCTTCTTCCCACTCACCTAAAGGCACATTTGGAAGGGATAATATCTTGCACACAGAAAATTGATCACAACTGGAGAATTTTAATATGTGCACACTTCCAGTAGTAAGATGCAGGGTCACTCAGAGCTATTATTCAAAGTCAGTATCAGACCATTTAATTTTCTGCTTCGGTTCCTTTCTGCTTCTCCCCCTCCAACTCAGTCTAATGGCCATATACCCTCTTCTCTTTTTGTGGTCTTTTTTACTCTTTTAAGCTCTGTTTGTATTCTAAATGGAGTTTTATGACCAACGTCTCCAGGTACTGTGTCTCTTCTCCTTAACGAAACTCCAGTTGTAGTGAGTAATAATAGCTCAATAAGCATTTTATAGCCCTTATAAAGACAGGGAGAAGAGTGAACGTCAACGTACTTAGCACTCAGCTTGGCAAATAGAAAATGGGACATGGGCAGTACAGTTATGACTATGAATGATTTGTGGCGACTTTCATGTCAGCTGGTTTTTCTCTTTCATCCCTTACTGGAAGCCCCAAAATCCATTTTAAATTCATTCCAAAAGCTACGTCTGAAACAAATTGTATAGTGACAGGTGAAAAATATAAGTGGAAAAATGCTTCCAGGGGTTATAATATGCCAATGGCATTAATCCACTTGGACAAAAGACTGTAAAATGCTGAAAACACACCCATTTGCCTTTAAATGCTTAGGTATTTTTTTAAACTTCTTTTGATAATCATATTCTGATTCATTTGGTATTACAATTGCTTTCTAACTCCACCATTTCTTCTTGCCCACATCCATTACCAAGTTGAGAGGCTTTATTTTTTCTAAGATTCCTTTTGCTTTTTCACTGATTCAGTTTCTGATTTAGAATTTCTGTCTAAGAATCAAACTTATTGGGTTGTAGGTAAACAGATACAGGTATATGCAGTAACTGAACTAATAATACAACCAGCTGTTCCTGCTATTAGTGCAGCATCTGTCTCTTGCTCAGTACATACTGGTGGGAAAACTAATAAACCTTACAAGTTTAAAAAAAAAAGAAAAAAAAAGGAAAATGAATGTGCTTTTAGAGCTACTATTCTGAGAAGAGATTGAACAGAGAATGGTTGAATATCAAAGAATCATGCATTTATATTGTGGAATGTGGTAGGGCTTCATTTCAAGGACAACGTGACACCTGAAAGAAAACTGGTTGTGCACAGCTCAGATGCATAGGCACTTTCAGAATTCTAAACTTTTGGGGAGATTTTCAGTCCTGTGAGTAGTTTATTAGCTTTTCATTTGCAAACAACTGATTCATTTCAACACACAAATCATGAAAGAACATGACTTTGAAGTTAGTAGCTAATCCCATGACATATCAATCATTTCATATCAAATAAAACTCAGATAAGGACAAGCATTCAAGTACAGGTGTCAATTAATAAAGAATAAATTGAGATTGTGCATCTTACAGTCAAGATTATATTCAAACGATGACACTAATAATAATTAAATTTAGGCAGCTTAGGTTACTTGGATTTTTTAATGAGGTATTAGAATCATCCCTTAACATTATCATATTTTCATAGCAACAACAGAGTATTATAATGTATACTTGGATCACAGCAGTTATTTATTTTGGTATATATCATTATATTATATGAATAATAATTATATGAGTAATAGTTACCATTTAAGTGTCTGAAAAGTGCCTAATATTTAAGCCCCACCCCCATTTCACAAAAAAAGAAATTGTGACTCAGAGTTGAAATAACTGGGATTCTGTCACAAGACTATGAGTAGTGGGGCTGGGATTCCAACCTAATTGCATGAGATTCAAAAGCCCATGCTCCCTTCCTTTTGCTATGGACTTCCTAGTATAATATTGTTATAGATTGAAATGTGTTTCCTCAAAAATTGTATGTTGATGTATTAACTCTAAGTACCTCAGAATGAGACCTTACTTGAAGACAGGGTCTTTACAGAAGTAATTAGGGTAAGATGAAGTCATTAGCATGACATATGAACAAAGGGAAAATATACCATGATAAGATAAAGGCAGAGATCGGGGTTATGTATCTACAAGTCAAGGAACTCTGAAGATTGTCAACAAACCCCCAGAAGAAAGAAATGGATCAGATTCTCTCTCACAGCCCTCAGAAGGAATCAATCCTGCCAACACCTTGATCTTGAATTTCTAGCCTCCAAAACTGTAAGATATTAAAAGTATTGTTTAAATCATCTAGTTTCTGGTATTTTGTTATGGCAGCCCTAGGAAACTAATACATACATATATACATATATACACACATACATATATATATGTATATATCATATATAAATATACATAAAATATAAAATAATAAAATGTATTATGCTCTTAACATTAGTTATTTTCATATACACTTTTATTACAATATTTATTATTTTTTAAATAAGTTTTGAGATAGTTTTAGAAATTAATTTGTTGATAAGAAATTTAAAAATAAAAAATTAAGGAATCTGTGAATAAAACAAGGAAACAATCAAACATAATAAAGATCAATTAGTTAGTTTTTTTCTATGTAGTCGCTTTAGGACATGAACCTTTCTACCTCAAAAAATCATGCATAATGGCACAAGCAGCAGTTGATTTCTTGCTCATGTAACAATACTGGTTGGGTGAACAGGTCTTTGGAGAAACTTCTCCTCTCATATGGAGCCCCAGACTAACAAAGGCCTTGCTCAATCTCAATTCTGTCAGTCAAAAGGAAAAATAGAATGGAGTGCTCTCAGGATGTCCACTGAAGCTAGACCTGGAAGGAGAGCACATCACTTCCACTCACATTTTGGTTATCAGGCCATACTTAATTGTAAGGGAGCCTGGGAAATGTCGTTTGTCTGCCTTGGAAAAAAACATAGATTTTTGTGAACAGGTAGCTATTTCTGACATGAATAAGCAGACACTCATTGTTGCCTAGACATCCTAACTCATTTCCTTAGCCCATTCTGTTTCACTTCCTCCTAGATGACAAAGCTTCATCTCCCTCTTTAATCTTCAATATTTCCCATTCAGGTCTTCCTTAGTGTTAATAACCTTGTTTCCAATTTCATAACCTCCTACTGTAATATATTCCAGCTGACCAACCTTTGCACCCTCATATTCAGGCATCTATTCTGTCATTGTAGAGGATCTCCCCATAACCCTAAGACAACTCTTGTGATTTCTCCTTCAAGGAACAACTCATCATTTCCTGTCTACTCAAGTATGTTACTCCAGGTCTCTTTTTGCTCCAGATTTATATGCTTTTCTCTATGGGATAAAATAATCCTTCACACTAAAAAAATTTATTTACTGCCTCATTTTTCTGCTACACTTTATAAGAGTTTGCTCAAAAGAGTTATTTGTACTCCTCATCTCTAAACCCATTCCTTCAACTTGCTTTGAAAGTTATTCCAATTATTCTTACCACTCCACAAAAATAGCTCTAGACAAAGTCAAAAATTAATACCCAATGCTATAACCAATAGTCAATACTCAGTTCTTATCTTACTTAGCAGTACCTAAAATACTTCATTACTGTCTTCTTGAAACACTTTCTTCACTTTGCTTCCAGAATGACACCCTTACTTGTTCTCCACCTACCTCCCTGGCTACTCTTTTTTGTCTGCCCTCTAAACATTGGAAAGCCATGTCTAAATTTTTGTTCTCTATCAAATGCTCCCTCCTTAAAAATCTGTCCTAGTTTCATGACTTAAAATCCATTTAGATGCTGGTATTCTCCAAATGTATATTTCCACCTCAGACCTCCCTTCTAGACTCCAAATTCATACATTCAATTGCCTACTTGACATTTCCAGCTGGAAATCTAATTGGACTCTCAACCTTAATATGTTAAAAAATACAGTTTTGATTTTCATCATCCCTCCTAAACAAGAAGGTAAACAAGTCTTTCTTCTTTAATCTTCTCCATGGCAAGCCTATCCTTCCAATTTCTCAGGCCAAAGAGAAGTCTCATTTTCCTCTTTTTTTCTCATCTTCTGTTTTGAAATTCTTATTGATTCTACCTTCAAAATGTATGCAGAGCACCCCTCACCACTGCTATTTACACTACTCTGATGAGCCACCATCATCTCTCACCAACCTATATTATTGAAATAGCTTCTTAACTGCTTTTCTTATTTCCATCATTGTCCCCAGAAATCTATTCTGAAAAAAAAAAAGCAAACAGAGCCACCCCTTTAAAATGTGAGTCATAGTCTCACACTCCCTCACTTTCATGAAAATCAGACATTACACAGGCCAGCCATTCCTTTCACACTCTGCATACGTGGCTCACCTCTCTCCCTTATTAACCTCATCTTCCATTTCCCACCCACTCTTCTCCAGCTGAACAGCTTGTTTTTGAATATGTGGACAGGACCGCTCCAAGCAAGCTCCTGCATCAAGGCATTTGCTCTTGCTAATTCCTCAGTCTGGAACTCTTTTCCCAAGATGCCTACATGGCTTTCTCCTTAATGTCTTTCAGGTTTTTGCTCAAATGTCACTTTATCAGTGAGGCTTTTCTGACCTCCCTGTACAAATACCAATCCCCAGCCACACCAGTGTTCTCCATGCCGTTTACTTTGCTTTCTAAGCTGCAGCACTTATTTTTACCTCCTGATATAACATATATTTTTATATATTCCCCCCAAAAGCAAGGATCATGTCTTTTTCTTAATTCCTAGTTTCCATGGCAACTATGTGGCACATGACAACAGCTATATTCTTCAACAAACTTTGACAGAAGCTCTATAATGAAATTCAAAAATTTACAATTTTTCATTTTAGACAGTTCTGAAAAGTGGATATTGGGAAGAGGATCCAAGAAATTGCAATTGCAACTAGTAATAGGTAGAGAATTTACTAAAATCAACAAATTAATAATAACTCACAATAATTAAAATTCAGTTTTTAAAAATTCTATGGATTATACAAAGAAATGTTCTCTCCTCATAATTAATTTTATCAGCAAAAAAATAATTATAAATAGAATGTAATTTTACAACATTTAGAGCCTCCTGGAACAAATTATAGTCAATGAAAACCTAAATGTGATCTACAGATAAATAAAATAAATAAAACAAACTAAATAAAATAAAATAAATGTGTTCATTATTAATATTGCAATATACTTTATAAATTTTATTTCCCAGAGTTACTTTAAAGAGTGAACTCATGTATATTAAAATAGCTTTATTTGTAAAAATATTTTTAATACAGAAATACTGCTATTATACAACAAATTTGCTATAATGATTATCCTTGAAATAATGATTTAGTAATATTAATAAAATTTTACTCAGAAATTTAAAATGAAGTCTTTCTTAAACAAACAAAAATGTAAATTTTAATATGAGATCTAATGAAATGAAATAAAACTAAATTTAAAAAATAATTAATAGAAACCTACCTGTTTGTTAATTAACAATCACTGAGATTCACTCTAGATTTTTTGTGTGCTATATTGTCTCCTACCATTCAGTCAAATTTTCTTCAGTCTATCTTCTAATCATCTTGTAAAGTAAAACAAACAAACACACAAACAAACAAAAAAACCTTGCAGGTATATTTTGGCAATAAAAATAGAATGTCTTGATTTTAGAAAACTGAGAACATAAGAACTAATACTTTTTATGTTCCTATAGACAAATACATTTTTAAAAATAAATAAAAATTCAATTACCCTGAGAGAATTTTTTTTTATTATTTTACTTTCCAGGCATATGCAGCTGTAATTTTTGACTGACTACTCTGCTTCTGCTGATGCTTCTAAAGGTAAACCTCACCCAACCCATTCACCAACACACACTTTCTATGGTCATCCATTGATAGAAACAAGAGCAAAAATTATAAGTGAAGAAAGAGGATTTATAAAATAATGAGTTAAATTGTTTCTGCCTTTGTAAGAGATACAAAACAGACAATGACAAAGAATTTTATTTACAGTTTTAGGAAGCACACTCAGATATACTATGAGACTTTTTCCATTTTAATTCTATTTAAATGAGACATATTGGTGAGAAAATGATTTTTGAGAGTGATTCAATAATTAAATGACACATTCATTCATTCCAAAGTCATTTATTGAGTGTAATTTATTTGTTGGATACTTTGAAAGCTATGTGTGTACAGCAGTAAAAGACATACAGTAGCCCCTGTACTAGTGGAAGCATTGGAAAACCAGCTAGGAGGTTTAGTGCCATCTGATAAGTGTTATGTCAGAGGCATTTGCAAATAGCTTGAAGAGAAGATTCAGGTACCACCATGCAGTAATACTGTTCCAAATGAATTATCTTTGTTTGGTCAAGTGAGAAGTAAATTAGAATGTTCTCTTCTATATGTTTAGTAGACGATAATAGTTGTCTCTAAGGTTCCCTATAAGTCTATGTAATAATATGTTAGTTCTATATGAAACATATAGCTAAAGTAGAAGGAGATCTCAGAAGAGACGGAGAAATAGAGAAGGCAATATAGAAATTTGGGATGCACTTGGAAGAATGAGGTAGGGTGTCAGCTGGTAGCAATAGAATAGGATATTTCTTGAAAAAAGAACAGTCTGTTTAAAGATTCAATGGCATTTAGTAATAAAACATAGTATTTGAGCAGTACGCAGTTCTCTCTCCAAGCAAATAAGATATGTTTACAGAAATTGTAGGAGAATATGTGTGAAAGGCCATTATGGATCCATAATTCAAATAGTCTTCACTCAGGACTGTACTCAAATTCATGAGCAATAGAGATTTGTTAAAGAGAAGTAAAAGTTCAAAGATTTTCAAAGATTTAGAGAATAGAATTTTAAACAAGTGTGAAAGTTGTGTATTTTTATTTTCCCTGTAGAAATGATTAATGAATTTGCTTGTAAACCAGGCTCTTATTATAGAAGAATACTGGGAAAAATCCCTAACCTCAAGTAGCTTACAATCTTGTTAGTGAACAAGCTACAGATACATGATTGATTAAAGAAAAATAGTTAAAAATACAAAGCATTTTTATATGGATACAAATTACTATTTACAGCAATCAAGGACATCGAATGTCCCCAAATAACTTTTAGAAGAAAACTTCTAGAAGGCCTTTAAAATAGTGAATGGACCCAATCGTGCTATATAATTAAAATTATTCTAGGACGTAATTCATAACAAGAAATACAATGAGATAACTTTAGATGTTTTAACTTCTATGTTAATTTACTTTCCTAAGTAAAATGATCAAAAAAGAGGGACACTCTTTATTTTTCATATTCCTACTGTTTGTCTGGTGTTTCATTTAAGCTATTTAATTCAACTTTCATGACAAGAAGATAGGTGTACTATACCCTTTTTTCATTTCAAACTAATGAGATTCAGAGTAGTTGAGTGATTTGTCTTTTATGATACAGCTGGAAAATGAAAGAGTAAGCATACCAAAGCAGGCCCAACTCCCAAGACCTTCACTCTCTGCTACACTGGTCTTTGCAGTGGCAGATAAGTGGAGATTTGATTTTTGTTGATGTAACATAACACCTCTAGAAACTCAGCAACTTGGCTCTAAAGTCTCCTCTTTTACGGTAAATAATATTTACATGGCTACAATGCTAACGACATTTTCTAACCCATAGGAAAACAAATTTTATGATATTAAAGAACTCACATCAGAAAATTTAATTTATGGAATATTAAGAACATAGTAAAGCCCACATTTGTTCTTCATATGTTATAATTGTCACTTTTGGGGTTTAGATATCTGCCAAAGGATTTATTTGGAATTCCCAAATGTAATTTTACTGCAGCTTTTCAACATTTGTGAGTTTCAATATTAAAATATTGCTCAGTTCAATGCTATCTGTAGAATAATTTTTCATTTTAAAACATAATATTCACATGGCTACTTATCAATGTTATTTTAAGAGCATTATTATTTAACTTCTTACATACATGTTATTCTAAACAATGTCTCTCAAGTTTTTCTTCTACTTGCTAGATTGTTCTTATTTATATAAAAAAAATCAAATTTAGTGAAACTCATCCTTTTAGTAGAATATATTTCTGTACATAAAACTAAGGTGGGAGGAAATGGAGAACTGAGATTTAATTTTTGCTCTTTTTATACATTTAAGATGCATGAAGCATAAATATAACAATATAATATGGAGGAGGGGAATAAACCAGATTTTCTTTGAAAGTGGTTTGTTTTATATCTCCAGAGCAACGCAGATATCTTGCACTCTGACTTTCAGAAAATTATAACAATGGCATTATGCTTCCAGAAGCAAAGATAAAAACAATAAACATCCATTAAAATTACTATTTTTTCAGTTTCTTTTTTTTGTAAAATCAATTGCATTATAAAAACAAAAACAGTTCTAAAAGGCTAAATAGGCTGGAAACTCCTTTCTGAGATTCTCTAGCATTGTCAGTCTAAAAAGCCTGCTTTCTTCTGCTAGACATAGCAATTAGTACTTAAGTTTCAAGGTTACAGTGAGGATTGAAGGTGATATCTGTAAAGCATCTGGCACAAAAGTGAGCTCATAGCAGGTATTCATGTAGCATCTGCTATTACTCTTTCTATTTAAATGCTTTATACTCTTATAGAGCCATAAGACCTGCTATAGTAACTTGGGCCTGCTACACCAAAAGGTACTTCATTTATTGTTCAGTTTTATAAAGACTCCTTGACTGGCCTATCCAGATAAATGGGAAGGTCACTTTTCTGATGCCTTCGCCGTATGCAAGCACTAGCACAGCTGCACACTCCACCAGCATTACCCAGAGGTCCCTAGGGTAGATTCTCATCCAAGTACTTGGCTCTGGATTACTCATCATCCAGAGAATGCTAGTTAGTCGTGCTAGTTTACCAATCAGTGCATTTTTTTCCCCACAGCTTCTGCTGTTGCCAGCACATACCAGCTCTGTGTTCTAGGACAGCCAAACACCTGCAGCAACTGCCCTAGGGTGAAAAATGAGGGCGAGGCCAAAATAAGCCTTTCATCAGAATCTAATTTAGCTAAAGGAAGTGCTAAGGCAAAGAAGTTGTTTGAGATCTCAAATGGCACAAGCTATGTGATAAGCAATGAGAGAAAAGCAGTATTAAGTCCATCTCAAACAGTGCCAAACCAAGGATAATTTTACATTTAATAAAATGAAAGCCAGTTACATTATCTACTTGTAGTGCAGCCTGTTAAATAATAATGTTCAGAAAACAATACAGATTTACTTTTCAGTGCACCCGTGGAAAGAGCAAGGGCTCTGGGGTCAGCTCCAGCTGGAACCTGGCACAGTGACTTAAGGCTGCATGATCTTGGACAAATAGCTGACCTCTTTAAACTTCATTCTGCTCACATGTAAAATTGGCATAATACATATTTTTGTGTATAATAAATATAATGTCTGGCACATATCATTATTCTTTCTAAGAAGCAGTTTTCTCCTTTGAAAATGATTATAATAATATCAATGTGAGGCTCATTATGAGAATTTGAAATAGTATTTTCAAAGTACCTAGCAAATAGTTGATGCCAGGTTAAAAAAATGCTAAAACAAACTCATAAAAATTTATACTTTGGGAATGGAGAACGGAAGATTTAAATAGCGATTAAAAGAAATTGAATGTTTTATCTGATTTTCTGTGCTTTCAATCCTCCTGAATATACAGAGTAGAGCTGTCCAACAGAAATATAATGCAAGACACACATGTAACTTTAAATTTTCTATTGGCCACATTAAAAAATGGAAAAAAAAAGAGATAAAGTTAATTATTTATTTAATACACTTTATCTAAAATATTTATTTTAACATATATTGATATAAACAGTATTAATGAGATTTTTTTGTTAGAAAATAATTCAAATCTGATGTGTATTTTACATGTACAGCACACCTCAGCAGTTCAGCCTAGCTACATTATAAGTTCTCAGCATGCACGTAGCTACCATATTAAAGAGCACAGATATTGTCACTTGACATTCATCTGAATATTCAGCTCTAGAACCAATCTTGTCTTCAGACAAGAGAAATTTGGGATCTGAGGTTAGATGTCTCAGGTGATTCAGAGCAGTCAATCTTTTGTTAGATTGGTCCTACCCCGACTCCAGTTCCAGCAGGTTTCTTTAGTTCAGTCCCACCACATACCTCAATATTTCCAGGGCTGCAGGGTTTGCCAGAGCAGGAGGCAACAGAACCGAAACATATCCCCACTGCTGGGTTCACCAAGGTGCAAAGTCCTCTATGCCCTTTCACACTCAGACAACTGTTCGCATCTAAATTCCCTATATGTCTCCAACTGGTGTAAGAACCCACCTTCAGGAAACTTCCTAAAAGATAAGCATCACATCTTGGTACACAAATAAACAAAGTCCTAGAGACAGAAAGAACTTAACAATCATGTAGGTAGAGGGCACGATGCAGAGTAGGGCTGTAACAAATTGTAAAAAATAATGTTAAAAGTGTGGTTTCAAACAACTCTAAGGGTAGAATTCCATCAGATTTCTTATAAATCAAATATCTACAGTCTTGCTTGAAATATACACAAACTAGATTAATCCTGAGAGCATTGGCAAGCTAGTAAAAGGTAAAGTTCCCTTGGATTCCCAAAGAGGTTGAGAATTTCTCAACACTCACAGACTAATGTGAATGGCACCTGCTAAAGTTGTGCAGCACACAACCAATACACTTGTAACTGGCAGTCTTCTGAAAAGTCAGATGAAAAGAATCAAAACTCTATATATAGCAAAGTAAAAATAATTGATTTGGGAATATTGTAGAATAACAAAGAATGAGGGAACTGACTCAGAGACTTCTGTCAGTGGTACCTTGAGGAATTATTGATTTGGATAATGGCTTCTATCAAATAGTGGGATGATGAGACAGAGAAAAGGGTTATGTAAGAATAGATAAAGAAAATATAGGGTGGAAACTGAGATGGAATAAATGCTGAAAATTGGAGGATAGAAGACTAGGCTAAATATATATTCCTTCACAATCCTCAAAGACATTGTGGAGAATGTTAGATTTCTCAAGACATGCAAGATATAGGTTTGAGTGTATTCTATTTAAATATGAAATATCCAGGTTCCTTGAGCAAACCAGAAACTTCTCAGGTGGATGATTTCTTGGTTATATACAAAGTTGTTGATCAGTACCAATGGAGACTTAATAAATATCTGTAGAATAAATGGTTTATGGTTTGGACTAGCACTGATTCTTAAACTTGGCTGCTCATCAGAATTAACATTTAAAAATAGATTTATTAGCCTCAGTATAGAGATTCTGACAATATAGATATGGGTCAAAGTCCTCAAATTTGTACTTCTAACAATAGATCCAAATATTTCTGATTCAGTGGTTCCCCTTGGAAATAGTGGGGTCAAGGTACAATTTAAGAGTCTCCTGTTCCTGAGGTCTTATATTTCTGACCAGAAATCAGATCACTACATGCAACTTTGAGATGCCTTGATGTAACCCTCAATACTTCAAAGACAGTTTGGAAGAGTCAACTGCCTCCATCCATTCTCAGGGATCACTAAAATATCTTCATTCAGTTGCTGGTATACCAACATGGAGAACCTAGGATTTTTCTCTAGCTGGTCCCTAGTGTAAAAGTCAGACAAGATTCAGTCAACTTCCTAAACAATGAGTAAAAAATATATTATTACATAATAAAATATTTCTACTATTAATTTTTTTGGCTTAATTATGGAACAGCCTATGTTTTAATATTTCTACACAGAAGAGAGCAAAAGCAGTAGGAGTTGCACATCCTCTCATGTTTTACTTTTTCCTGTTTCTCAAGAACAATAAAAGCTGAGTATAATAGGAAAGGAAATGTTCTCAACTATTTCTATAACTTTTTGAAATGAGAGATGAAAAAATACATTTTTATTTATGCCTATTTATCCCTCTGAGCTTAAACTAATCCTGAAGGGTTTGAGCAAACAGCCAGCAATGCTAATGCACTAAACCAACAGGTGATTTTAATTTACTTGCCATAAATTGTTGCAGGGGACCTATTCTAAGTCTATTCTTATTAATTCATCTGCATCTCCTTTCCTGTAGTGAAAGTTGCTGATTGCACAGATAGGATTCAGAATAAAAAGCTAAACTGAGCAGAATATGGAATGTCAGCTTTTTGTTGACACTATTGGGATGCTCTCCCATTGGATCCAATACATCAAAAATTCTTCAGTCTGCAGAAACCATAAAATAATGCTGAGAGAAATTAACATGATTTCTAACATTTAGTACAACTGAAGAAATATATAATTTATTAGTTTTTTTAACATTTATAAAATGCTTGACTTTATTCTGCAATCTCCAAAACTTAAAATACAAGGAAACTGCCTCAAATAATAAAATAGGTATCAACAATATGTTTCTATCAAGCTGTTCAACTCCACTGATCTCTGCTAGAAATAATTCATTTCATAAAAAATTATCAATTTTTTATTACATTCAAGACATTACATTATTTATTACTGGGGACCAAAATGAATATGCTATGGTCCTTGTCACATTCAGGACCCCCAAAAAAGGTAATATCTTGAAGAAAATGCATAAAAAAAAACCTGCAAGACTTTAAAGTATTCAGACTCCGCTTAATCTCCCACACATGGTTTAATCACTCTTCTCATTTATCTTCTATGGTGTCATACAGAGAGTAGTCTTGGGTGTATTTGATGCCTCAAATGTAGAATCCATCCTAACAGAAGGAGAACAGTAAGGTGTAGAAACATTTGCAGCTTTATAGATTATTAGGAAAAACTTGAGAGCTGTTAAATATAAGATTAAAGTTAGCCACAGTACACCGTTTGGTAAAATGTCATGCATTAAAAACCATGCCAAATATTGTTCTAAGTTCCAAACTTCAGCATCCATCTCACCTAAGTCTAATTTCTCACAGCAATCTCTATTTGCCCCAGGGATGAGGCAGTACAAGAGCAGTTATGAACAAGTACCAAAGTGTTAGACGCAGTTCAAATCTTTGCTTTGCTTCTTAATAGTTACGTAGTATTGGTCAAGGTTTTACCTTCTCTAAGCTTTAGTCTCTCACCTCTAAATTGGAAATATTAAGAACTACTCAAAAATTTGAAGACCAAATGAAATAATGATTCTAAAGTGTCTGCACAGATTCTAGTATTCAATCAATTATTAGTGCATGGTAGCTAGTCTTATTAGGTTTCTTTACCAAGTTTACCATATTTATGTGAACATATTTTTGCCAAGCCCTTTGGTCAATATTTTATTTCTAGCCTTGACCCAGGAACTTTGGCCTTTATCCTTGCCCAGGTGGCCATGATCTTAAACATTATTCCAGAGATTTTTCTGATCTCAATCCTAGTCATGAGTTCACAGCTTTTGTGCAAACTCTGCTATAATAATAACCATCCCCAAACTGTCATGGCTAATCAGAGTAGTCTGTGCTCTCATGAAAATTACAATCTAGAGATATAGAAGGGTTAACATCAGAAAAAGATTTGGCAAGCCCAATTAGGGTAAGCAGTGGCATTTAAACTTGGCTTTCACATAGCTGAGTTAAGAGAACCATACATCCAGAATGAGACAGTAAGATTAGCACAGGTGCTAAAGCATAAACACATGAAATATGTCAGAAGCAGTAGGTGGTACCATCTGTGTTGTTCAGAAACAATCTTAGAAACACGGTCTCTAATCTTTTATCAGAAACTCTTGGGGTCAGATATGTTTTGGAATACAGAAGTTTTAGATTTTAAAAGAGGATGTAGTTCATATACTACATATTAAAAATATAATTTGTAGGTTCTAGACGGCACTTAGTAATCAAATACAGTAGTATTTCCACATCAAACATGCAAATATTCACACAAAGTGATAAACATGAGACATAAATGGCCTCACATCAGTTAGATCAGGTTTTACCACCAAATAAGTTATGGGAAAACATTCAGTGCTTAGAAATTTTGAGATTCCTGAATTGTAGATAAAATATTTGGGGTCTGTAAAGGAAGATGCACCCTGAAAGGTGGGTTGGGAGCATAGTACAAGAGGTTTGAATGCCTGGCAGGGGAGTCAGCTTTCATTAGAAACTAATAGAGCCTCCTCACAAATAACTTTGCACATTCAAGTTTCAGTCACTTTTAATGTCTTTTTTGAAAATATAATTGTTGTTTCTGCTATATCTTATTACATGATTTTTTTCTCTTAGCTTTTATGTTAACGTGTTAATCCATCAATCAAGTCTCCCTTCTTACTCTTCTGTGATATGCAATGGAGCTATTCTAAACTATAACTTAGCTATAAATCTTTTTATTATTACTTTTTAATTAACATAGTAAAGCTTATTTCTTCTGATGTACAGTTCTATGTGTTTGAACACATCTAGAGATTGGTATAATCATGACCACAGTGAGGATAAAGAACAGTTTCATCACTCTCCATAATTCTCTCATGTAGTGATTATTTTTTACTAAGCAGCACCAAGTGTCATGTGAGGAATCCACGTTGTTGTTTTCTTGTATTCCTCTTCAATATAGGAAAACTGTGGCTGTGGGTTGTAACTAGAATAGATAACGGTTGTTGGCTAAGATGCATGTGATAACTGCTCTTTTATTACAGTGAGTCTCATTTCCTGAAGGTTGCTGTCCATTAGGCCACTAGTTTTTCAAAGATTAAGGTGAACTGAATTTTTTGAAAAAGTTACTCAAAGTATTGGTCCCCTGACTTTTTTTAAATACTAATGAAATTATATTTAAACACAACTTCTCATATAATTCTTCTAGTTCCAAAGTTTGTTTACACACACCCTCCCCCACCAGACCTCCATAAGTATGTAATGTTTAGCTTCAGATACAGCCTCAACATTGAAATAATTTATTTAGATTCAACCCACGCCATTAAAAAAATAATAATAACACATTCCTTTAGGATGAGTCATTTTGTCTCCCTCCAGGGAAATAAAACCTTGTCTTCTTACCAGAAGATAAAGTCATTATCTTTAAGTTCCATAATTTTAAGCTGTCAAGTAACTAAGGTAAATGGTATTTTATTGTAGCTACAAAACTGATGAATGATTGATCTATGAGTCCACAGGTACAAAGAGGAAAACTCAGACATGAAAATACTGAGCCACTTGATGCTGTGCCTTAGTGGCTCAAGGTTCCCCATTGGCAGAAAAATCAAATAACAATCCTTATTTATGTGTTTCTCAACTTACTTTGCTCCAGTCTTAGACATTTTAGTTTTAAAATGACTCTTTACAGAACAAGTCCATCTTCACTGCTCTTTTCTTTCATCCTATATAGGGAATTGCTTAAATATAAACTTTAGAAATGAAGGTGCCCAGCTCAACCTTGTGAAGTTTTGGAACTTAAAACAGCCAAACAAAAATATAACTTAGAACCTCCAGTCAAAAAAAGTATGAGAATTTGGGAAGATTAAACACCTTTTTCCTTTTTATAAATATGTTCAACTTCAGAGTATTCTTTTTCTTTTCTGATGTATTTAAAAATAACTCAAGGAAGAAAACATTCAGGGAATTTTTGAATTTGCGTGGGAGAGTATGTGAAGGAGCCCTTTCAAGAAGGACAGCTGAAAGGTAGAAACAGAGTTTGAATTAACTTATCTTCTGCTAAGTTGACAAGGTTTTATTTCCGCAGAGCAGGACAAAATGACACAAGTACTATATGTTCTCTACCAGTAGAGTTCTGTTGTGGATATTACAATAACAAAAAGAACACATATTTTATAGGCTATAAAATTATACAGTCTTACCTATACAAGGCAACTGGGAGAAGAGTTTACAGGTGGAGAGGATATCATAAATGAATACTGGACTGGAAACATCATAATTAATTCAGTGATTGTTTTTTTATGAAGTGCTTGCTGAAATGACTGTTAGATTAAATGTGCCCCAGTAGTGCAGTAGAGTTAGCAATGTCATCTCTAACAGGGGGACAAATGTAAATCTTATAACAGTTTACAGATGTCTTTATTGAATATCCCTAATCCAAAAGTTCTGACAAAATGAGGCCACCCTGGGATTGTACAATGGCAGTCTGCACAGCAAGAGCTCCCTACAAGTAGCAAATCCTCATTAATCCCTTTGGAATTCACTGTAACGACACTAATCATGTCAAACGCATTGGGTATTAATATAAATGTTGTATGCAACCCCATGGGAATCCATAATAAAACCCCTCAAATATTCTGTATCCATTCTCCAGAACAACAAAAATTAGGTTGCAGCCTAAGTACCAGTTATTGTAAATAAATATGTTACTCATTATAACATCACTGATTGAATACAATTCATTTATACCAACATAGGTGCCACGTGTGAACAAGAAATGATTAGCAATTCACTGTTTGTCAGTAAAGCTAATGGGCTTATAAAAACAAAATAATTCAATGCTAATTCTTACTCAAGTCCTTTGTCATTCTGCTTTCTTTTCTAAGGCACCAAGAATAATACTTCTGGCAATGATGAATAAGTAGCAAAGGTTCTTTCAGTGAAAACTTTGAGAGTGTATAACAAGAGAGATGGCTTGCTTCTTCAGTGATCAAAATTTACCTTGATCTCTAGACCTTTTAGTGGTTGAACGTGGCCTCCTTTCAGGGCCTCTATGATAGCTCATTGCCAGTGGTTCCCATACAGCTTGAATAATTCTGTGTCTTTCCCTTGGGGTGCCCTGAGCCTTCCTAGTGGAGTTGCTCAGGGCAATTTGGTGGAAAAGTGTTCAAGAAATAAAAAAGAGCCACAGAGAGAAACTTGGAGAAAGGCAATAACTTTCACGTATCCATGTCCAGGAGGAGCAGTATCTCAGAAAAAATAAAAAAAAAAAAAAACATAATCAATTGATTCTCTTTTGAGATGACTTGATTTTGAAAACTGCAAGTATGTTATGGTCTCCAGTCATATTTGCATAGCACCACTTTTTACAGTGATGTACATTATCCCAGCCACCCTCTGTGGAAAAAAATACCAAATGCTCAATATGCTGTATTAAGGGATATTGAGTTTGTGACAGTTGACCCTGCTAAAGAGAAGTTTATGAATTCCTTTATTTAAATTAAATTTTGACTAAAGTGAGCGATCTATTCCACACTAAAAATCTTGACCAATGCACTGCTCAAATTTACAGATTTATGCTATCTTAGTATGGCAGTACCAAAGCGTTATATAAGCACTCTGACAGGAAAATGTACACTGGAAGTATGAGTCACAGAAAGCAGGCTGAAAGCACTCTATTAGATTAATAAAATGAACTGAAATCTCTGGGTGGACACTTTTGTACTGCACCCACAATATTACTCTTGATTTGCTAGAAAGAAAGCAATTTATTCTGTCACTTTCTGGGGACTTAGAGCTAATTGGCCTTTCATAGTTATGTGATTCTGCAAATGAGCATAAAAGTGAAAGCTGACAAAAATTCAAACAGGAAATCTGAATCTGCCTATTTTCATAAGTATCTTCTAATGGTTTGTAGAAAGGGACGAGATTTTGATTATAATAGCAAATTTCTTCATGCAATGGGAAGTGCTCCAAATTACCCATCACTGTAACAAACAGAAAGATTGTTCTTCATTCAGGCTCCTGGATGAAAGAAAATGAACATTCTTTTCTGAATCCCACCCCCTCCAGCCCCTTCACCATCTATCGTGGTCAGTCAGCGTTGTCATCAGTGGCCGTTCCTTGGAGTATATGACCTCTCAAAGCTCACCATCTCTTTGTTGCTCTTCCCACTCCAATCCACTAGAAAAGACATGCATAATACATCACATCTTAGAGACCAACGAGACAGTGTGTCTACAAATGCACCAAAGGAGAAAAGAAATAGAAAGAAAAATAACTGAAACCTCTGTACAACCCTAATAGGAAAAAAAAAAAAACTGGAGAAGATTAAGTTCAACACATAAAAAAATAAGTCTTCAAAGCCTGAAAAGATTGTTAAGGTATTTTCACAATGTTTGGCACAGACGACAACATGAACACCATGGAAGGGAAACTGAAGAGAAGCAAACCAGAGCAAACATGAAGCACCATTTTTCATGCACAAAACATACAGGGTGAATTTGCTGAAGCAAACAGACCAAGGTTATTTATGAAATTGAATATAACCGAGGCCAGAAACAAGTTTCCTTTCATAATTTTGGTTGTAGTAAATTTCTCTCTCCTGTCCTCTCACCCCACTTTCCTCCCCCTCTGCATCTCTCCTCTCCTTCACTTTCCTAATGACTAACCACCTCCCCTCTCCCTAGTATCCATGTGACAAAATTTACACGAAAAGCTGCAGGTAATGAGAACAATCTGGGATTTTACTATGTGGCTGTGCATTTCGTAGAACTCTGCAGACACTGGGTAAAAACTTATGTTCAAAAAAGCAGCTCTCCTGACTGCCAGTTCTTTTGCCATATTGAGTCACTAAAGCTCCTTTTTTCCCCCTGAGCTTGAGCTTTCAAAGTTATTTTCCACTCTGATGATTACAGACAGCTCGACAGACAAAGAAAAAGGGGATTTAAAATAGACAGTCACTACTAATACATACTTTGCTCTTTTTGACCAGGAAAAGAAGCTCACGTTTCATATTGCCATTTTTTAATAATCAATGTCAAAAAAAAATTTCTAAAAATGCAGTCATAAAAATGCATTTAAACGGAGGAGATCAGAAAAGAAAGTGATAAATCTTGCACACAAGCAGTGCCCAGTGTTTCTACAAGAAAATGGGAGGTTAGAAGACAAGAGAGGGATTGTGACCATAAAATTTTCAATTTGTATTAACAATGTAAAAATAAAAGTAAGAAATGTGTTTAGAATAAGTTTTCTGTTACAGAACGTTTATTCTGAGAACTGCGTCTGCAGTCAACACCCTCCGTTGCAGACCTGTCAGCCTGCTTCAGCTCCTCTGTGTTCTAAATCTACTTCTCCATCGGGTTCCATTGTTACATTTTAAATTGCTGGTCTATTGCTTCTGTCTCTTTCTTTCTTCACTTTATATCTGGCTTGTCGTATTTAAACATCTAAAAATTCCAAAAAACAAGTGAAAATGTATTCTATATTCTTTTATTTCAGAATATAGTAGGGACTGTTGACCTAGGGCAAGATGAAGTGTCACTGGTATCAAATTTTAATGGTGAAAAGGAAAATAATACAGATTATTCTGGCTTCATATTTAGTAAAACACCTTTAATATTTTTCATTATTCTTGTAATTATTTTATGTACCTTTTAGATGTGTTATTAAAAACAATATTTTAAGAGCAACTTTAAAATACTAATAGCTACTATTTATTAAATACCTACTTTGTGCTTAACAATATGTTGTGTGTTTTACATATAATTTATTTATAAGTGTTCAGCAGAGCGTTTGTATCCATTGTCTGTTCACACAAAGGGAAACTGAGAATCATGGATATTGTATCTTGCCTGAGATCACACCACTAGTGAATGGTAGCTGGCATCCAAGGTTTTGTGGGTCTTAAATGGATAATCCCTCTCTTTCCCCTATATTATGTCATCTTCCCCAGTTAGTTTCATAGGAACTAATTATTCTGCAAAATAACGTACAGTTAATGGATTTGTTCCTTATAGGATAAACCACAGAAAGTTTCAGTGACTATCCCGAGATGTCCCATAAATGAGTCCGCAAAGAACCAAAAGGCAGGACAGACATGCTGAACCACGGTCTAGAAACAATCATAAAGGATTTCTTGATGACCTATAACATTGACTTCAGAGCTGCAGGGGATTATGAGATAAGCAATCTGTCAAAAAGGAACTTAAATTCTAAAAGGTAAAACTAGCCTAGTGTAAATATGAAAAAACAGCATAGCCTACAGTAATGCCTAATATAGCTGGACTTGTCAGAGAATAAAAGGATACATACATTTATAAACTAACACATCTTTAAGCACCAAAAAACATTGTTTCTAATTTTAAATGTTTGATGGCATTCTAAACTCTATTACACACTTCTCTGACTTCATAAACATAGCTTATTGCACATAATTTTCCCCTTCCTTGATGACTTGGGATTATAACTCTGCATTTCAATCACTGTGCTGTGGTGTGTGGGAAAGCAGGAGTGCTTCCAGGAGTTATTGAGTTTCAGAAAGCTGTCTGCCTGGAGACCAGGGGCCCCAAGCTTTTGACTTCTAAGGTTGTTTTATCAGAAGATCCTTCCTCCCTGTCAGATGTCATCCCTGCTACTCACATTGTGACTTGGCTAATTCTAATCTGCTGTTCCCAGGCATGACATGCAAGGCCTTTCATGACCACATCACTGTTTTATTTGTTCAACTTCATCTACCAGTTTTTTTATTTCTCTCATTAATGTCATTTTCTATAATTATATTCCATCAATCCAAAAGTATATTTAGCTTCTAAACACATTATGTTGTTTCATACTTCTGTGACTGTGCACTGGCTATCTTTTATTTTGTTTATCCACTTAAAAAAATAAACAACAACAAAAAAAATCTTTGTCATTCTCAGAGCCCAACCAAGAAATGAAACTCTCCAGGTACACTTCTTGAGTCCATTTCCTGAGTCCAGGATAGAAATCATCAGATTTGTTTCTGGGAAACCCCAGCACTGATGTATTTTTATCTATAGTACATTGAGTAAAGGTGATTTCTTTGTTTATAAATCTGTTCTTTTACTAAACTGTAAACTCTTTAAAGTTGTTATCTATTTTTGCATGCCCAGCACTAACTCATGGTGTGGTATATAGTAAGTGCTCAATAATCTCTGTGTACCTAATAAGTGTTGCCTTGATTTTTACACAAATATGCACCTCTCTTCTGGAATCAAGCAATTGAGTTCTGGGAGATTTACCTTAGCACCGCTAGGAAAACTTCTAGATGAAGAATCATGGTTATTTATAATTAATTGTGTGCTACAGAAAATAAATATATTACAATAGGCTTTCAGTAAGGGAGCAGGAATAGGTCATGAAACAGAGCAGCTGCCAGGGAAGGCTTCAGGGAAGAAGTGAGACTTGAATTACTCCCCGCTCCTCAGTTGAGGTACACAAATATCTGGTGCAGCTTAGTGGCAAATGGATTGTTTATGGAGCTTATGTAAAACATATAGCTATATATCTCTATAAAGATGTCATATTTCCTTAGCAGTTCATTAAAAACAAATGAAGTATTTACCATCAAGTTAAAGCTTCTTTGACTTTAGTTGAGTTTCTCAGATTTACTGAGAGGTAGAAACAGGGCCACCAAGTTCACTCAGAGAAAAACTGAAGCAGAGGTATAAATAGAAGAAGCTGTAAAAGAAAAAAAAATATTGGAGACGTTTGCAAAAACTGAGATGAGCTGCCTCTGATGCTTGGTGAAAAGAAGGGTTGCATTTTTTTTTTTTAAGTAGTTCTCATGCCCCTGGTGGTAAGATTGAGACATTGGGATATGATTCTTTTAGGCTGCCTTACTACTGATAGACAATAGATATATAAAAAAGTGTTCAAAATCACTAATGATTAGGGAAATTTATATTAAAACCAAAGTGAGATATCACCTCACACCTGTTAAAATGGCTATTATCAAACAGACAAGAAATAAGAAGTGTTGGAGAGGAGGTGAAGAAAAGGAATTCTTGTATATTGTTGGTGAAATTGTAAATTGTTGTAGCCACTATGAAGAACAGTATGAAGATTACTTTGAAAATTAAGAACTACCATATGATCAAGCAATTCTTCTTCTAGATATTTATCTAAAGAATATGAAAACACTAATTCAAAAAGCTATATGTACTCTTATGCTCATTGCAGCATTATTTACAATAGCCAAGATATGGAAACAACCTAAGGGTCCATCAGTGGATAAATGGCTAAAGAAGATGTGGCACATATATACAACAAAATACTACTGTTATAAACAGATGAAATATTGCCATTTGTGATAACATGGATGGATGTTAATGGTGTTATATTAAGTTAAAAAGGTCAGATGGAAAAGGACAAAAACCATAAGATTTCATTCATATGTGGAATATAACACAAAAAGTAACACACAAATTAACAAAACAAAACAAAAACAAATACAGATACACACAACAGAATGGTGGTTATCAAAAGGGCAGGGGGATGAGGGGAGGAAAAAATAGGTAAAAGGGATGAAATATGTAGTAACAAAAGGAAACTAGATTTTTGGTGGTGAGCATGCAATAGAAAACACAGATATCAAAGTATAATGGTATACACCTAAACTTTATATAATGTTTTCAACCAATATTTCAATAAATTTTTTTGTAAGTGGTCAACAGATAATGTTGGAAGTGAGTCTCTGATCTTGGCCTTGACATCTTGCCAATTGAACCTCTAGTCAATGTCTATTTCTTAGTAAACTGCACTATGTTTTGGAAATTGAAAAATTTTAATTGGTTCCAGGCAAGATGGACAACTCTCAGGGGTCTGCTGGTTCAAGGCAGGTGGTTTCTGGCTTTGGTGTGCTCTGGAAATTTTGTGAGGGGCCCCAGGCTCAGCACTGCTGCCAAACCTGAACTTGTATTAACCTGATGAACACTCTTCCCACACCGGTGACTGCTTCAGACCCTGACTCACCCAACCTAAGTACTTCCTGAGGCTCTTTCAGTGGCTAACTCTTATGAATAGTCAATAGGTGATGTCAAGCCACAGGGTGTCCTGGGCCTTTTGCTGAGCTGCCCCAGACCTTATAGTGGCCTCAGTTCTCAGCGTGGCCACCCCATATGCCTCCAAGTTCAGCAAGGCAATGACCAATCACAGATAGCTTTGTAGCTCCTACCAGGTAGCTCCAGGCTGGTCAAAGGGAAGGTCTGACATTGGCTTGCACAGGAGCCCCTCCCAAGAGGGCCCAGAACCAACACACCTGGAAAGTGGCTTAAAAACACAACAGAACAAAATCTGATTATCCATATAAGCAGCACACCAACAGAGTGATCACAACAGGCAAAGGAGCCTGCTGGGGCAGATGTCCCTCTGAGAGGTCATTTCACACACAGCAGATCATATGTTGTGGGCATGGCCAATCCTCACAGCCAGTCAGCCTGAGAGTCAATCTCACACACATTTACATGCCAAAAGCAATCAAAGCTCAACTACAACAGGATGGAACACATGACCCAGATAAGGGACACTCCAAGAGCATATAGTGCAGGTGATCAGGGAGACAGCACCACTGGACCATACAAAATATCTACTACATAAATCTACCTGGCAAAGACGAAAAGACATAAGGGATCTACCTGATACATACAAATGAATACAAGAGAGGCAGCCAAAATGAGGAAACAAAGAAACATGTCACAAATGAAAAAAAGAAAAGAAGAAAACAGGAGGAAAGCTCCAGAAAAAAAGCTAAATAAAATGGAGGCAAACAGTCTATTGGATACAGAGTTCAAAACATTGGTTAAAAGTATGCTCAAGGAACTTAGTGAGAACATCGACAAAGAGATAGTAAGCATTAAAAAAAAAAAGACATAGAAATCATTTTTTAAAAATCAGAATGAAGAACACAATAACTGAAATAAAAAATACACTAGAAGGAATCAACAGAAAATTAGATAAAGCAGAGGACTGAATCAGCGATTTGGAGGACAAGATAGCAGAAAACACCCAATTAGAACAACAAAAGAAAAAATAATTCAAGAAAATGAAGATAGTTTAAGGCACTTCTGAGAACATCCAGTATAATAACATTTGCATAATAAGGGTACCAGAAGAAGAGAGAGAGCAAGGGATCTAGAACCTATTTGAAGAAATAATGACAAAAAACTTCCTTAACTTGGTGAAAGAAATAAACATACAAATCCAGGAATCACAGAGTCCTAAACAAGAGGAACCCAAAGAGGCCCACGCAAAGACATATTATAATTAAAATGTCAAAGGTTAAAGACAAAAAGGGAATCCTAAAAGCAGCAAGCCAGTATTACAAAAAATGTTAAAGAAACTTTTTTAAAAGGAAGGGGAAAATAGAATATAAATATGAATAATAAAATGGCAATAACTCTGTACCTATTAATAATCACTAAATGTAAATGAATTAAATGTTTCAATCAAGGGTGGTTGAATGGGTAAGAAAATAAGACCCTTATATACACTGCCTACAAGAAACTCAGATCAAAAGAAACACAAAATAAAAATGAAAGGATAGAAAAAGATATTTAATGCAAATAGAAATGAAAAAGAAGCTGGGATAGCAATACTGATATCAGACAAAATAGACTTTAAAATAAATACTATAATAAGAGACAAGGAAGGACATTACATAATAATAAAAGAAGCAATTCATCAAGAGGATATAACCCTAGTAAATATCTATGCACCCAACATAGGCACACCTAAATATTTAAATAAAATCTTGACCAACATAAAGGGAGAGATTGATAGAAATACAGTCGTAGTAGTGAACTTTAACACCCATGAACAGATCTTACCAACAGAAAATCGAAAAAGAAACAGTGGCCTTAAATGACACACTAGACAAAATAAATTTAATTAATATTTTTAGAGTATTTCACTCCAAAGTACCATAATATACTTTCTCAAGCACACACAGAATGTTTCCCAAGAGGGACCACATGTTATGACACAAGAAAATAAATTTAAGAAGATTGAAATTATATCAAGCATCTTCTCTGACCACAATGGTATGAAATTAGAAATCAATTATATGAAAAAATCTGCAAAACACATGAACACATAGAGGTTACATAACATGCTACTAAACAATGAATGATTAACAATAAAATCAAGGAAGAATTCAAAAGATACCTTGAGACAAAAGAAAATGAAAGCCAACAACTCAAAATCTATAGGACACAGAAAAAGCGCCCTAAGAGGGAAATTCACAGCAATACAGATGTACGTCAAGAAACAAGAAAAATCTCAAATAAACAATCTAAACTTACACCCAAAGAAACTAGAAAAAGAGAAGCAAACAAAGCTCAAAGTGAATAGAAAGAAGGAAATAGTAAAAACCATAGTGGCAATAAGCAAAATAGAGTGTAAAAAGAACAATACAAAAGATTGATAAAGCCAAGAGCTGGTTCTTTGAAAAGATAAACAAAATTGTTTATCTTATCAAGAAAAAAAGAAAGAGAACCCACATAAATAATATTAGAAATGAAAAAGAAGTGATAACTAATTCCACAGAAATACAGAAGATTATCAGAAAATTCTTTGAGCATTTATATGCCAACAAATTGGGCAACCTGGATGAAACTGATACATTCCTAGAAAAATACTATCATCCAAGATTGAGTCAAGAAGAAACAGAAAATCTGAACTAACAGATTACTACTAAAAAAATCAAACCAGTAAACAAAAACTTCCAACAAATGAAAGTTCTGGACCAGATGACTTTAGAGGTGCATTTTACAAAGCATTCATAGAATCAACACCTATTTTTCTAAAATTATTCCAAAAAATTTAAGAGTAGGAAAGACTCCCAAGCTCAATTTCTGAGGCTACCATTACTCTGTTTCCAAATCTAGACAGACATTATCAAAAAAAAAATTATTGATAGATATCTCTAAAGAACATAGATATAAAAATCCTCAAAACATATTAGCAAACTGAATTCAGCCATACATTAAAAAGATTATACATCATGATCAAATTGATTTTATTTCTGGGATACAAAGTTGGTTTAGTATTCACAAATCAATTGATGTGATACAGCACATTAACAAATAAAAGAGAAAAATCATATGATCATATCAATAGTTTCAGAAAAAACATTTTTACAATATTCTGCATCTATTTATGATTTTAAAACTCTCAGCAAGTGAGAATAGAGAGAATATACCTTAACATAATAAAAGCCATATATGACAATACCACAGCTAACATACTCAACAGGGAAAAGCTAAAAGCATTTTGCTTAATATCTGGAAAAGTACAAGGTGTCCACTTTTACCACTTCTATTCAACATAATATTAGAAGTCCTAGACACAGCTATTAGACAAGAAAAAGAAATAAAAGTTATCCAATTGGAAAGGAAGATAAAACTCATTTTTTGCAGATGACATGATACTATATATAGAGAACCCTAAAGATTACACACACACACACACACACACACACACACACACACACACACACACACTGTTAGAACTGATCAAATAATTCAGTAAAGTAGCAGGATAGAAAATTAATATTCAGAAATCAATTGCATTTTATACACCAGTAATGAACTATCAGAAAGAGAAATTAAGAAAACATTCCCATTTATAATTAGATCAAAAAATAAAATGAAATACTTAGGAATAAATTTAACCAAGGAAGTGAAAGAGCTGTACTTGAAAAATTATAGATCATTAAAGAAAAAATTGAAGAAGAAACAAATAAATGGAAACATATACTGTACTCATGGATAGAAAGAATAAATACTGTTAAACTGTCCATACCATCCAAAGCAAACCATAGATCCAAATACCAATGGCATTTTTCACAGAAACAGAACAAATTCTAAAATTTATATAAAACCATAAAAGACCCTGAATAGCCACAATAATCTTGAGAAAGAAAAACAAAGTTGGAGGTATCACAGTTCTTGATATCAAACTATACTATAAGGCTATAGTGATCAAAACAGCATGGCATTGGCATAAAAAAACAGATAGATAGATCAATGGAACAGAAAAGAGAGCCCAGGAATAAATCCATGCCTAAATGGTCATTTAATCTATGACAAAGGAGGCAAGAATATAAAATGGAGTAAGACAGTCTCTTTAATAAATGGTGTTGGGAAAACTGCACAGATACATGCAAAAAAGAAAAAAAATTAGACTACCTTCTGATACTATATACAAGAATACACTCAAAATAGATTAAGAACTTGAATGTAAGATCTAAAACCATAAAACTCCTAGAAGAAAACATGGGCATCAAACTCTCTGACATTGTTCTTAGTGATATTTTTTTTTCTGATCTATCTCCTCAGGCTAAGGAAACAACAACAAAAAATAAGCAAATGGGATTACATCAAACTAAAAAGGTTTGCACAGCAAAGAAAACCATCAACGAAACAAAAAGACAACCTACTGAATGGGACAAGATATTTACCAATAGACATATGAAAAGATACTCAATGTCACTAATCCAATTAAAACTACAATAACACCTCACACTTGTCAAGAATGGCTATCATCAATAAATTAACAAACAAGTGTGGTACATATATGCAATGGAGTGTTTACTCAGCCATAAAAATAAATGAAATCTTACCATTTGCGACAACATGGATGGACGTAGAGGGTACTATGCTAAGTGAGATAAGTCAGACAGAAAAAGACAAATAACATGATCTCATTTATATGTGGAATCTGAAGAACAAAATAAATGAACAAACAAAACAGAAAGAGACTTATAGATCCAGAGAACAAACTGATGGTTACCAGATAGGAGGGGGTTGGGAGGCTGGGTGAAAAAATTGGAGGGATTAAGAAGTACAAATTGGTAGTTACAAAATAGTCAAAATAGTCATGAGGATGTAAAGTACAGCATTGAAAATATAGTCAATAATACTGTAATAACTATGTTTGGTGCCAGGTGGATACTGGACTTACTGGGGGATTAGTTAATAAATTATATAAATGTCTAACCACTATGCTGTATATCACTATGCTGTAATCAATGTAAAATAATATTGAATGTAAAAAAAATTAATATTATGAACTTTAAAGTCAGACAGACAAATGCTAGAATTCATCTCTCTAATCACCAGTGATGTGACCTTAAGCAACTTACTCCATCTCTCAAGGCCTGTTTTTTCATCTGCAATATGGGAATATTAACATAACACAGCTTGCAAGGTTCTTGTAAGATTTAAACAAAGCATTGTCTCAGCCCAGAGCTGTGTTGGTACATCAGAAATGCTCATGTGATGGTCATTTTGCACTACATTTATATGTCAAAACATTATCTTCCACACTTTAAACTTTATACAATGTTGTATTTCAATTATATCTCAATAAAACTGGGTAGGAGGAAGTTACTACAAAAAAATTGACAATTTCCATTTACTTCCTCAGTAAATTGTCCTTTGGACCCAGATTTTGCAATATTACAAAGTATACCAGTGCCCATTATCAACTAGCTCAAGAAATGTAGAAGGAAGAAATAGAAAGGTTTGTTTTTCTTTATCTGACCTTGACTCTGGCTTTCTTCCTTGATACAATTTCTTGTTATAATATGCAGCATTTGAAGAAGGCTTTCACGACATAGAAACCTCAAAAAAGAAAATGTTACAAACTGAAAAGCAGTTCATCAAAAAGGATAGTCAAAAAGTCCACTGCAGCAGGTTATAAATGAATTTCCATCAGTGAAGTCACAAACATAAAAATGACTTATATAAAACAGAAACCCAAAGCAAGAGACCTTGGAATTATATGCTACAAATTCAAAACAATTTGTTTTATGTATGTATGCCAATGTGTCACACAAAATGAAGCCACAAACCACACTTCTAAGTGATCCATTTCGTAAAGCCATGCTATATAGAATTCTAATGCCTCCTTCTTTTAATCTTTTTAAAAGATGTATTCCCCAGTATTAAATGGCAGGAACTGTTCTAACGTTTTGTTTACTTTAACCCATTTTAATGATACATTAGCACTGTGTTACTGATTTGTAGTGGCTTTCATTTGGAACAAACTGCAAAATGTTCTTATTTTAAGCCTCTCATCTTCAAATTTCTTTTCTACATTTCCTTTTCTTTTCTGAGGGAATGATTCTCTATGGCTTTTTGATCAAGACAAACAACCTAATGGCTGAGTGGGCTTTAATTTCTATGCTTCTGACATTCAAACTTGATTTGCAGTGTCATATGGAATTATTTGGTATTCAGTATAAAACGTTATTTCTCTTTTTTTCCCCCTTTTCTAGAGTACCGACTGCTGGGGAATTATTGTCAAAGTCTGAAAATGATTTCCCAATGATTGCTTGTTAGTACAATGCAATTTCTTTGTCAGTCCTGGTCTCTTTTCATCCCTCTTTTGGGGTCCAGTGACTCCCCCTGTGTCTGCAGCACGCATACAGCAGAGACACTCCAAATACACAGGTCTCTCTACTCTTCTCTGTAGTAGCACTTCAGGTTATCTCATTGAGTGAACAGGAAATAAAGAGGCAGATGTAAAAAGACAAAATTAAAAGAGGAAGGCTGTGAATTTAAAAAGAAAAAGGAAGATGATTCTTCACAAATTTGAAGGGCTTATTTGCTTATAAGGATTAACCACAAACATTAAGTTTAACCTCTTTTGAGTGCCTACTCTGTTCAAAAGTATATGTCTGACATTGAAGGATAGAAGGCAACAAATGGCACCTTTACCTTCAAAATGTTCTCTGTTCAGTCAGAGGGATGGATACAGTTATTTGAGGCAGACGGTTAAGTGTTGTACATATGAAAAGGGGCAAAATGAGTCCCACGGAACACAGGTTATGTTGCAATTCATTCTGACTTGGGAGACAAAGATGAAGAGGGAATGTCAGTGCTGGTCCCATTTTAATAGGTGGGAGAGTTGAGGAAAGAAGAGTATGGTGAACTGATCACAAAGAAAGAGAGAAGAAATTGAGCTGGAGGTGAAAAGAGAAATGGGAATAGAAAACAAAGGGCCAGATTTAATTTTCAGAGAATTAACCTGGGAAATACTTATAACTCAGGAGGCTGTGAATATAAGGACTTTCTTTTAAGTGCCAAAGGCATAAACTAATTTATTTAATTAGAAAAATATGCTTGTACTGCATTCTGAGTAATTTCCCAGAGGAAAACTCATTTTTTACAGTTAAAGTTACAGTTAAGTTTTTGTTTAAAGCCTCTATCCCCGCATTCTCCATGCTCTACCACGGAGCTTTTACCTCTTCAGCAGGTGCTCACTCCTATGAAATTGTTGTCAACCAGGATGTGAATATGACCTTTCCAAGATCTCACATTTGTTCGGGGGTACTGAAATAGAAACACATTAACCTAGATGTACCTGAGCCCTCCAGTGGTCATTTTATAATAAGAAATTAAAAATAAAAACTCAGAAGGCATTTCTTCAATGACTCCCCAAATCTTCACAATAGCAAATAATTCAATAGAACAATATAATACATCTTAACATCTTACAAAGTAGTAAAATATTCAAAATGAAGCAGAACAATCCTAGTCAATTCACCATTTCTTTCAATAAGTTTGTGGAATCTAAGAAGATTCTCTCCTGTACAATAAGGCAAGATGATTAATCTTTCTTATACCCATATTAAGAGAAAAATAGATTCTGGCGTCCTGCAAATTGAAACAAGATAAGCTCCTTTTTACATGCTATAGTCAGGGCTGCAAATAGAAATTTAAATACTTTATCACAATTTTGCTCTTGAATTTGGAAATTCAAATATATTAATTGAACCTACACAACAATTTATGCAAACGAGCTTTAAATGTTCTAAATATGCTACTTGCATTTTGATGAAAAGATTAAGAAGATACATGCTCAATTTGAATCTATTCCCACCTAGTTTTGTAGTACTAGCTCCTTGTACATTTATATGTATGTAACAGTCTCAGATAATGAATACTGAGTGAGGAAGATAAATTCAGAATAAAGACACATAAGAATAAAACGAAAGCAAGCTAAAGATGTAATGGATGAAAAAAGAAAACAAAGATACCGCTGAAGCCATACAAGTACTAATAATTTGTAGCTGAGAAACATGTTTTTAAAATAATTGTTGTGACACTGAGCAAAATAAGTAAAAAGTTTCAAAACCAGCTTAAATCATATTTTTTCTTCATTTAATTCTAAAAATAGAAGTAAATAATCTTGGGTTAGAGTATAATATGATCTAAAATATTCTCTGGGGCCCAAGAAACTGTATCACCTGGAGACATTGTGTCCACAGTCAAACACATAACATTATTAAATATCATGACCAACAATACATTTCAGGTAGGTTTCCTCACATCCAAATGACCAGAATTTGAACCTGTGTTTTAGTGGTTAAAGGCAATGTAACTCATTATAAAGGATGGAGTTTAAATCTCAAGAAAAGCTTTCTGGATATCTGTTTTTCTCACTGAATATTAAATACACTTTAGCGTACCTTAATAAACACCTATGACTTGTGTTTCAGCAACACATGTGTAATTGTTCAGTCTTAGAGGTTTTTTGAATGCACGCACCACAATTTTTTACACATTCCATGTACATATGTGTCAGTAACTCAAAAACTCAATGAATATATTTCTAAAGGTTAACAAATGTGTGATGAAAGCTTTATTTTTATTTGCCTTTACTATTATTTACGGCTTCAGGAAAACCATAAAACCATTCTTATATGTAGCAACTAAATCTGTTAAAATGATCTTACCCTAGGAAATATATAAACACAACTTAAAAGTTATTTTTATATCAGATCAACTCTGGTTTGAAATGGTTTCCCCAATTACTAAAGGGCATGCAATGCTCACAGAAAAGAACTGATATCACACAAATGTGGTGCCGTGTGTTTTTTCCTGGAAAATACAGAATAAGATCTGTCAGGTATATCTGCTAGCGTTACAAACATGTCACCCAGATTTGCATTGGGAATTAAAACATTCTGTAGCCTGACAAAAGGCTGTGTGTTTTTAGCAACCGTGACGAGAAGGCATTGCAGTACCTAGACATTGTGAGTTAAAAGTCCCTCATCAGACAGCTTGAAAAAAGCACTATAATCCCATGATAGAACTTCCCTGAGTGGAAAGCCGGGCCACAGAGAACTGTGGCTGCACTCCCACCCCCGTTATCTAGCCAAGTCTAATTCTATCTCCTATAAACTTGACATTGTTTTTTATTCTTGCATTTACATACCACTTTTATTGGAATCATGAATGTAGGAAAATGCATGTGCAGAAGATGAGAAATGTGATTGCTATTTAAAAATTCAAACCACATTTTCTCTAATGTCAAATGCAAAACAATATTTATAAAATAATACTTTGAAAACTGTATAATAAACAAACTGTAATGTTAATAAGCTTATAGAACAATAGGGTAGAACATTCTTATCCTCATTATTTTAATAAAAAGAATCACATTGCTAATTTAATTCAGGAACAGGGATAAGCATTTGTCTACTTATTTAATACATTCTTCATAATCTTCCTTTAATACTTTCACTATATTAGTTCATTTCTTAGTTTCAAAAGAATGCCAAGCAAATAGTTCTAACAATATGTTGTACATTTCAAAATGGATCTGTACATATTTTAATCATATATATGTGATAACTGAAAGGAATTTATTTTTGCATAAAATAGAAGAAATACTGTAATTAACACAGTTTGAAATGCCACAGGCTTCACTTGTTTTTCAGATTATTAATGGGAAACAGATATCAATTTATTAGCAGTTTTATAAAAGCAATCTTTTAGAAATTTCTTTTTCACTTAACTGTGTATGTAATTCGGTCATGTCATTAGCTCCACAAGTAAAGCTTTCTGTAACAGAGATGTGACAGAAACCAAGTAAAGTGCCCATCACAGATGAAGAGAATTTAACTTGTACAAATAAAAAATTTTCCCAGAAAATGTATAATAAATTTACATTTTAAAGCACAATGTCCATTAAAGTTATTTGTTAAAGGGTAACTTTTATTGAGTAAGCATAAATGGCATGTTATAGTCAACTCTGGGACATGAAATACAGTTTTCACCTAAATATCTCTACACCAAACATCGTGAAGTAAAATGAACCACATTTGTCATGAAGAAATATTAGTACTCACATTATTCAGTTTCTTTAAGACATAAAAAAATTACAAATCATAAAGTGGCATAGGTGACCACTCTGAAACTATAATTAGCACTGTTTTTTGTCATCTTATTGTACAAAACTACTATTTTTATTTATTCCTTAATAATGCTTATTATATCTTTAAAAGTTTATTGATATACTGAAGACATTTGTACATTCTTAAAAATCAGAAGCTGGGCATATTCATATTCTATACCAATAAGCAAAAACGGAATGCATTCTCCTACAAAGAAACTTACTTTCATAGCTTTAATCTTCACCTACAATGCTTAGGATAGAACTTTATTATCTCATTCCAGGTGAGTAAAATGAGACCAGGGAAATTAAGTAACCTATTCAAGTCACACAGCTAATAGTGTTAAAGGTAGTATTGAACACAGATCTGACTGATGCCAAATTATACTTCTAAAAGCTTAATAATAATGCTACAATTAATTATATTTATTATTTTTCTCTAAAATACAAATAATGCAAAGGGTGCTTTATGAATTAACATTCTTTAGGTCACCTGTGAAAATGGTTTCTTCTGTATCCTCCTTATTCAATATACAAAGCTAAATTTCTCACAGATATCTTAGCCTTGAGAGCACTGACCAAGGCACATTACATAGTACTGTCCCTTCGGTGGGGTGGGAAGGGTAGTCAAAACACACCTGGGCCCCATGTTGCTAGAGGAAACTTTATTTTGTAATTAGCCTGTCCAGAGGGTGTTCTTTTTTGCAATTCACACTAAGTCACCATTTGGATAAGCCATAGCCCCAAATGCCATCAATATATTTTATTTTTTACAACGGGATTTAGAAATTTATCAAACTTTTTTTCTAATTTCCAATTGTCTTCTAGGCAGAATAGACATAAGATATAGAAAATGGTGAAGGCAGTTGCTAGACAGGGGTCTGGAGAGAAGGGATTCAATTTGGTTATGTAATTCAACACTCATTTATTGGTGGGAGTTACCAAGCTGATGGGTCTTTGAACAAGGAGAAATTCTCAGAATCTCTATGGAAAAAGACAGATGACTGGAAAAATGGATAGTGAATAGTCATTACAGAAGAGAGAATAAGCCAAGAGGTATTAAGAGCTGTTAAAACTAGTCTTAGGATATTATTCTTTCTTTTTCTCATAGAGAGACGCAAGATGTCTCCCTATGAAGGTGGGAAAGAGGTTTTTACAACTAAAGCAGGGGATAAAGTGAAATTTTTAGTGACATATTAACTTCTCTTACCTTTTATTTCCTTAATAATTTTCTTAAATAAGTGAAATGCTAGTGTTTAAAATACATATATTCAGTATCCAATAATACATATAGAAAATTAATTATAAATAGAATATTTTGGTCTTAAAATTTTACCTAAATCCTATCACCTATAAATAGTAGATAGTTGTGCCAATTTAATATACCCTCAATCTCAATTTTGTTTTCTTTCCTTTCTATCTCTGTGAACTTAGTTCAGAAATTTATCTTCTGAAAGTTTTGATTTTTTAATCTCATATAGAAATCATGCCTTAGTTTTGTGTAACGGTTAAATAAAATAATACATGTAAAGCCCTTAGCACAGAGTTTGGCATTTTATGAGTTTTTAACAATTGGTGGACATGACTAACTATTCTGGTTTGTTGACCTGTTTGCTTGCTCTGTGACAAAAATAATATATCTAAAATGCCTACAAGGAATCTGACTATACAATATTTTAAATAATCTATTTAGCTTGAAATTCTAGCTTCCTTTTCTTCCTTTTGCTTTAGCTTAATTTCTGACTTCCTTGTTATTTGCATGGCAGCCTTATTTTTAATAAATGCAACAGAAAGCTGCCATCTAAAAGCTCTTAGAGCTGATGAATGGAACCAAAAAGTACATCTTCCTAATATTAGTTCATAAGCACTCTGGCTTATAATTGATCTCTTCAGTTTTAAACTTTAAGAAGCATCAACGTGATGATGTTAGGCTAAGATTATACTGATCATACATGCCATTCTGGAAAAAAGCCCTACTATGAGAGAAAAATCACTTGGGTTTTTATAAAACAGTCACAACAAAATTTTCTGCTTTCTTTTTTGCTCAATGAAAATGAGAAAACAATGTCATTATATAAAGGAAAAAGGCAGAATTCACAGATAGATGGGCTCTGAAGAACAAAAGACAGCTGACAGTTAAGGATAATTCAAGTAGTGGGCTTTGATGTTCTTTTTTTAGCTGTCCTATTTAAGACTTTTTCTTTTTTCACATTCCAATTCTACCAAATATGAAAAACCCATATACAAAAGAAACAATAAATGCTTGTTAATCTAATAACAGAATGCCAAGAATAGAAAACCTATCCTACCACAAAGTGTAATTGTGATTGCCTAGACCACAGATAGTTTATGATCAGAACCCTTGGAGAAAAAAAAAAGCCATCAATAGAAATGATGTTTCTGCTGTGAGCTCATGATCACAGCAAGGCTACAAGACCAGCGACATAAAGCCCTATTAATTGTACTTCCCAGGAGTCACCAAACATCTCTGTTTGCCTGTAAGAGTCCCGATTTATGCTTTTTATCTGGCGTAATTATTAATAGAGTACCTTTAACTCCCAGAATGGCCCAGTTTGGACAATAAATTATATAGTTGCCCTGGGTTCACCCCTACTCCCTTACACTTTCTTCTCCCTTTCCAAAAAGAAAAACCTAAGGGCAATCTATTTTAACTCTTCAGGGTATCTGAGAGAGAAGAAAAAAGTTATCTGGTTTTATAAACTCAGCTATTCATTTGACTACCTTTCATTTTCTTAAAGCAAGGAAGATTTCTAGTCTGAATTGACTTTGACGTGCATGATCCAATTCACCCATGAAATATTGGGGTAGCATCACCCCCTATCTTTCCCCACCACTCTCTCTCTCTTATGAATTTCTGCCTAACTCTATGACACAATGTCAAGTCAGCTTATTGAATTCTACTTGAAATTTTTAAGGAATTATACCTCACATGAGGACTCCTTAATATAATTGCTATTTCTTTAAAAAAAAAATCAAATGTTCAACTTAGGTTATACAGCCAAGAATAGCAGTTTATATCAGCTGCAAGAAAGGCTGAGCACCTTATAGCAAGAGGCCCTTAATCAAAAAGCAATCTTTTGGGATGAGTTAGTAGTACTTTGCCTCTGGTGCTAACCAAATCCCCTATTTTTATTGTATATTTCCACAGGAGTCTAATGATGAAATACATCAGATCTTCTCACAGGTGAAGTGGAAACACTCTTAAAGCATTGCTTTCCAAGGGTCACACGGTGCTTCTAAAAACAAGGGGAAGGGGTCAGCAGCAATAACAGCATCCAAACTAACAACATATTCTGCAAGTAAAAGCCTTGATGAAAAAGGGGGAAAATTCCCTCTTTTATAGAAATATTCATAGAAAATTCACTATGTGCAATGTTGCAAAGTAAAGAAACACAGAAAACAGTTTGTTTTTGTCATGGGTTGGGCTAGGGGTTGCAAATCTCTGTTTAAAAATAAAAAGTTTACCTTTTAGTCATGAAGATGTTCTTGACCTTTAGTCAGAAAAGCTTCACAGCTGCAAGGAATTCATATGAAGAAAAATATTCTGGTAGTAGAGAATAAAGATTTAAATTTATCCAATGGGCTTTATCTGCTCTATATCTGTAAAGATATAAGCATCATACAGTGGGTGAGAATATAGGAGAATATAGGTATTCATCACCTATACATAGAGGGTATGGGTTGCATTTAATTGACTTATTTTATTTATTTGTATTTTATTTTTTTAAAACATGTTTGCAAACTGACAAATAATGCACTCACATACATAGACACAAATAAGATACAATTGTTCTCTCCTAGTATATATCCTTATATACACAGACATACACAGAAGTACCCTCACACACATCAAGGTTTTGTAGCACATGTGGAGGCACACTACCTGTCTGCTCCAAATCATGGTCTTATGATCCTTTCTTCCCCTGTATAGTGAGACCCAAGAACAGGACAGAAAGTGATACCTTAGATTTGTTGTGCCTTTAAAACAGCTCTGGTTTCCTTTGTATTCTGCAAGTCAAACAGGTAAAAACAAATCATGAATCAGGGTGAAATGCTCCAAATATGTCATATTGTTTTTTTCTGTTGTTTTTTTTGTTTTGTTTTGTTTTGTTTTGTTTTAACCTTCACTAATTTGGAGGAAGTAATCAAGTGTTTTAGTATAATATATCTCCTGCTGAGTGATCGGCAGCATGGGAGAGGGAAATTAGACAAAAGGTATTGAGTAATAACCACAAATTACTTTATCGCCCATTCTGTTTGAATATCAATAGAACTTGAAAGCAAGATTTGCAGAAGGTAATTAGCAATGACTCCCCCAAGTATAATCAGAAATTGACTATAATTAGCCATTTACCAACTCTTACCTGCCACAATGATTTCTTATCTTAGTGGGAGAAATAATGGCATAGTGACCTAAAAGCTCAGAATTATGAATGGTAGAAATTCTCAAATATAAAAGACATTTACTATCTTTCCAACATTTATCATAATTGAATTAACCTGGCAGATTTTTGATGACCTGGCCCAGAGATGAAGTATGCAACACATAGCATTGTATGTATTATTGTAAGCAGCTTCAAAGCTTTGGAGAAATGAGAGGAGGGTGAAAAAATAAATATAACGATATAGTATTTAAATAATAGTTGTATAAGTAAAAATTATAATGGAAATAAATAAAAAATAAAAACATAAGTCAAAGTACAACAAAAACATATAGACTGTCATGCTGTACACTGCATAAGACAAAAACTGTGTTTGAATTTCTTTCTTTAATAGTGAAATAGTCACTTAGGGGAACACATTGAAAGAGAAGCTGATAAGAAACAATAATTGTTTTATACAATATTAATTCAGTTACAATGACTTGCATCCATATACCCAGGCTAATGAGCTTAATCAAACAAGGCACTTCTAAAAATGGACTAATGGGTTTAAAATTATAAAACGCTGCCTTCCAAATTTAGATATGGATTTCTTTACGAGGCCCTATTTCTTTTTCTTTCAAATTATAATACATAAAGAAAGATTTTTCTGTGTATCAGAAATCATATTTCCAAGAAATATTGTAGCTATATATTATCAGTATGCCTAAATAGTAGGTAAAAAATTCAGTCAGGGATGGATTTTTTTTAAAAATGCAGTCATTTTACCCACATGATATTTACCACATTACAATTTCTGGGCATGCTGAGCATTAGGAAACCCCGAGTAAGCCACCTCGATGGTTATTAAGATACTATGTTAAGAAAAAACATTCCCCAACAGGAGGTACTAATAAGATAGCCAACAGCATAAGAAAAACATCAAAATGAAAAATAATATAAAGACAGCAACTGTGTCCAGGCTGGATACTTCTTTTTAGTAGCTAAAATATTACTGAGCTACAATGATCTGTTTCTTAAAAGTCTAAGGATTTAAGCTAGTAACAGATACAATTTTCAATTTTATTTAATGTAATTTGGCAAATACCTAATGTGCATAAAAATGTACCCAGTTATATTCAGAGGAATCTAAAAGAGATCAAATCTAGAATAAGAGGAGTCAGCCAAACCAGGGGTTCTAGATATTTGAAAATAGAAACCATTAGGAACTAAACTGTGTAAGTAAACATTTTATTTTAAAACATGCAATCATCAATATTTAATTGCAAGCCATCTTTTAGCACCAGATTAAAAAGTTATTGATAAATATTGAGGTTTCCTAAATGCCAGACTATTTTGAAGTTTCACCAGAGACCAGATTCTTTTTAGAAATAAAAATAAACCTCCTGAGGGACAATCCTCTTAGTAGCCATTTCGGTTCTCTCATATCACCCTGCAGGGGACATGGTTGGCGAGAATATCACTCACCTTTGTTTTTGTTCATTTTATTAAAGGCAACCTCACCTCTGTTTTTACAGTGACCCCTGGGCCATGATGGGATGTGGGGGAGTTGAGTGGGGAGAATGGAAACTATGGGAAGGCCCAAAGCCAGTGTTTCCTCCAGACCTTCCACCAAATATCTATTGCCTTTAAGGAAAAAAAAAAAAAATCTTTTAGAAGCTGAGTTAGGGAATCCGAATTGTTGGTGTGTAAGAGTGAAGTTTGACAGGAATGCCCTCTGCCGTCCATGCCAACTTAGTAACCTGCCATCCAGCACATTGCCTTCTATTTTTTCTTCTTCCACCTTCTTGACTCTAAACTGTCCCTGGAGGATTTTCATGTGTGTGCAGATCTGAAGGAATGGCTCACAAAGCCGTTAGAGTTTTATTTGCATGAGTGACCAAGACACAGTACTGAGAAGGAATTTATCCTTGGAAAGGGAGCATCACACAAGTTATGTCCAAAGACAATGCTTCAGAGTCAGAAGTGAGGTTTTTATTTATTAGTTTTTCTCCTGACTATAGCAGGAGGAGATTCCACTGGCCAGATGCCACTAGACTCCAAAGAGAATCACTGAAAAACTTTGAGAGAAATTTCCTTAGGGAAAGTACCAGCATACAGCTTCTCTGATGGTGGCATAGATGACAGACTGCAGTGTGAGCAGGGATAGCAAACCATCATTCAGAATCAATGCTGCATTGGGCTCAAGCACAAAATAAAGCGATAGGAGCAAGCAGTCCAGTTCAATTCAGTAGCCTTCTTTCAGTGCTGAGGCCTGTGCTGGGTCACCAGTGTGCTTCTAAACCAGAGATGATGGTTCGGTTCATCCTGGAGAGAACAGTGTTAGCACAGAAGTCATGACCATAGTAAGCTCCCTCTGCAGACTTGGGCAGTGACAGCTCAGAGACTTTGCTCCTCTGTGAACAGGAATGAGATTAGACACAGCACCACAGAGAGCTGAGGGTGGAGCAAGAGAGGAGAGAAACTGCAAATGTGAGTCACTCACTGGGAAGCCCCAGCATGATGGTATATGAGTAGTTAGAAGTCCTCCATTGAAAATGTATGTCAGGCTCTCCTCCAAGCTGACTTGCCTACTCTCTTTGAGTTATATTTATCCTCCATATTGTTTGATAATGACCAGCAAGCCCCTCATTATATTCTCTCTTAATTGTTTAACTTACGTGTTTGCCTGTCCTTCTGGGCTCTGATTTATTTATTCAATTTAGAGATGGTAGTTGGAGGTGAACACACCTTCCATGCTTAGCACAGATGCTACTATATAATAATCAGACAAATGTTTATTGAGTGAATCACTGACTTAATAAGCCAAACCTCAACTTGCTTCAGAAACTATCTCTACTTACACAGGAACGTAGTTCAACTACTTTCATATCTTTACCAGACATGACCTCTTGGGCTTTTCAATGGAGAAAGTGCGATATCAGCATGAGAGAACAGAGGGTAAGATTGGGAATAAAACCTGGTTTGCCACTTTTTTCCCCTTAGTTAAGATTTTTATCTTATTTATACAACTTTGTCAAGAAAGCCTGGGGAGTCAAGAGAACCTG
Organism: Macroglossus sobrinus; assembly: GCA_004027375.1. NCBI lineage: Eukaryota > Metazoa > Chordata > Mammalia > Chiroptera > Pteropodidae > Macroglossus > Macroglossus sobrinus. The sequence goes on from PVKZ01000544.1 coordinate 526,928, forward strand.
GAGGGTGTTGGTATGGAAGGTATCAGTAGAGATACAGAAGTTGCACGAAAGGGCCAACTCTGATTAGCTGGACCTCCCCGACAGCCCACAATCTATGGTTTGCTGTATTTCTATGCTTTTGAGAGAGACAGTTGCCTTAATGTTTGGAGAATTTTCTCTAGATAAATATTTATTTTATATTTAAATAAAGCAGTTAAGCATCGTCACATTCTCACAAACTTATTTTCTCTTTTTTAAAATAAACATTTCACACCAGTCTGCAGGATGACCCATCGTGACGGAGCTACGATCAGATTCACTTTGGTTTCCTTCACAGACCACAAACCAAATATTTGATCCATTTCATTTTTTTAACTGCACCATGTTTAATTATTGGCAGAATTATATTGGACATGAATTTTATACCTCTGTCTCATTAACAAGAAAATAATTATATATCTGCCCATACCAATAAATTATTACATCCAGTGTAAAGGGGTAGTTTTGCCTAACACTATGCAAGACATTTAGTTTTGTTGAATATTTGATATTTAGAAACTTTAAATAACATGCTATGTCATGTAATTTCTAGGGAGAGAGAAGCATCAGGCAAGAACTAGAAAATCTTGGCCCAGGATTTCACATTGGGGGAATAAGGTAGAGTTCTCACCAAAAAGTCTGCAAATAATAACAATTTATCAGAGACTGTGGCATATACAGCTAAGTTTCTTTAACCACATTCACATAGAGAGCTAATGGCAGCCTTAGTGCAATTTTGTCAAATGTAAAGGTAATACAGTATAACTGAAAGAACTCTGACTTTCCTGGACTGACATCTCAGCCCCTGCCTCGATATCCTGCCAGTTGTCTTGGGGCCAGTTTCTTCACATCTTCACCCTCTGTCACCACACCATAAAGTGGTACACTGTTAACAAGGTTGATGCTAATAGCATATTGAGTAGTTAATAAAATTTTACTAAAATATAGTATATGAAAATATACTTGGAAATGTGAAGACATCCACAAATGTTAGAATTAATACATTTATGTGTCACTACATCATTCTAGATAAATTTTTGTATAGGTTTTAAGAGACCTAATCAGTAAATATAACATACTTGACATTTAGAAGACAAAATATCTGGACAATTCATTGCATTTCTCATGTTTCATGTTTCAGCCAGATGTTTTGGCACTTTGAAGCCAGAATAATGTTTTTTCTTTTCAACGCATTTCATTTCTGTTAGGACTAGCCAGAGTTCTAGATGACTATAATAAGTCACATTAACTCTTATCTTTTTTCAGTTCAATTAACCTTTTCATTGAGAAATTAAGGTTCAATTATCAATTTCCCTGTCAGAAAATTCTCCCCATGTGTGAAGTGGGGGTAACTTTGGTGTGGGGTGTTACTTCAGAGTAGCTGTCCTGGAAATAATGAAGTAATGTATCAAGCATGACTGAATAAAGCAATGCATCAACTATAAATGGAAGGAGGTACTTGTTAAAAATATAAAAATCTCAGGATAAAATAGAAAAAGATTTGCTTCTATGTTCATCGACAAATATGCATATAAAGTATAACTGTCTTTCATACTAAAAGATTGAGCTGCTAAGATCTCAGTTTCTGTGGCTAAAAGCCTCATATGCACACTTGAAAGCTATGCTTTGGTGGGTGGCTTTTAGTTGCTGTTTACATTTTGCTGTCACTCACGGCTCCACCTCTCTCCTCCTACGTACATGCCACATTTACTACAGGGAAAACCCAGAAGTCAGTGTGTCCCAGCCTTCTGTAGCTGCTCCATTCCTCCTCTGCAGTGCTCTGCTTTTGGGAATCCTTAAGATTTCACACATGCCTCTCATGATTTGTGTTTTCCCCTACTTTAAGCACCTCATGGATCCTCCTCAAAGTAGGAGCTCAACATCTATCTGTTGAAACAATTATTGAATAAATGAGGGAAAGAATTCTGCTGACATCAGCAAGTAAGACTCAGCAGCTGCTTTGCAGTTAGCATGATTTCTGAACAGGACCATCTCAATTCATGCTTATCCTCTCTTACAGTTCAATGATAGTAGTTAACATGCTTTACTCCCTGAAAACAACTCGAGACAAAATTGAACAAAAATTAGGATTTGTGAAATATCATCTCTTTATCATTCTCTCCTTTGATAATCTAAAGTATATCAGTGAGGTTACAACATTTATTCTGTGGAACCCTGCCCCTACCTTAGCTCCAGGAAAGAAAGAGACTATAGAATAGGGATCTTGAGATCTGTAAACTTCTGGCCACAGGCCAAACCTGGCCCCCACAACTTGCTTTTGTATGTCCCTTGACCTAAGATTGTTTTTTACATTTTTAAATGGTGACATGTAACAACAACATAAAATCTAAATTTCAGTATTCATAAAGTTTTATTGCAACAAAGTCATGCCTATTCATTTATATATCGCCTCTGGCTGCTTTGACATTTAATGTATGAATCTTTACAGAAAATGTTTGCCAACACCTCCTCTAGAACATGGTTATAATTCAATGGCTTACATGTCAGTATTTTGTACAAACAATGCAAGTGTTTATTTAATAATTATGTGTGCGAACAATGTCAGTTCTGTCTACATGAGTTTATTTCAGGAACCCTATTATTTGAATAACCTCTATGATAACAGAAAGGCTATAACAACAGATTCATTTTTTTTTCTTTTGGGGGGAAATAATATGGGACACAGTTCTAACTCATGTGGTGCTTTTGTACAAATTAGCTGCAGGCATCCTCTGTGGACAGTAAATTAGAAAAAGCAACCCATATCTCCAGGCAAATCCAAAGGTTTCTGAGGTACAGGACTGGGTGGATGAGTGTGGACTGGATTCCATTCTCTATTCACCACTTGGCTTGGTAATTTAGGAAGTGCACAAAGAGAATCACCATAAGCAGTGTCCCTGGGTATCATATCAAACCATAGCAGACCATCTTAACATTTCTGGTGTGACTAATTTTACCACTATTCTATAAACTTGTCTGTTATATTCTTTCTTAAAATAATTTTGATGGAGAAATTATAAAGACAGCATTTAGGTCTCTCCAGTGACTTCTGGTTGCTGGGCTGCTGTTCATATTTCCTCTTTTCTCCCTCAGAGCCAAAACCTCTGTTGGTTACAACTGGCAAAGCACGGGGAAAAAAGCAGTTATAATATGCAAGTGGTCAATGAGGCAGCCTTTAAAGAAAAACACTGCTGATAAGATAAACAGCTTGTGATGTCCTTAATTATAATATTTCATACTCATTTATCCATCTCCACATCACAGAGTTAACAAAGTGGATTTCAAACAGGAAATAAGACTTCTTCTTTCCAGCCCAGAGGCCTAATTATAAAATAGCAACCTACTTTTTCTGTAGTGAATACGGGGCTCTTTTTTTTTAAAATTTTTTCTCCTCCAACAGAATTTATTGAGCTCATTACCAGACTGCTTATGAAGTGATTTGCAATGAGGCAACATTAAAGCATTCCACAAATCCCTTGTACTTAGTCATCCTGACACTTTATTTGAACTCAGAACATTGATAAGGAATAATAGCTGCAGTCTCACACTCCTGACTCTATTATCTGACAGGAGGTCTGGAATCCAAAAAATGATATATCATCAAACTTTCTTAATCATCTCAATAATTTGTCTGAAAGAACCAGGTATAATTTGGGCAACACCAGAGGGGCTTGGCTGTAAGAAGCAAGGCGAGTGCAGCATGTGTTAGCCTTAGAGGAACAGAGCCACATTAATCAGGCAGCAAAAGGACCAAAGGCAGTGTATGTATGTGTGTATTTTAAGAAAAATTGACAGATAGACTTCAAAGCAGCAAAAGCACTGAACTCCCGCGTGCTATTAGTCCAACTCTAACTTCTGTTCTCTTGCAATCCAAGAGGCAGTGTAGACTGACCCTCGCTGGGTTATCACTGAGCTAATACAGCATAGTTAAAAACTGTATCTGCCGACGTTTCAAAGAAGGGGGAAAATATCTCTGAAGAAGGACACTAAAGTCTTTGGAAGTTGACTATCCGTTATGTGAAAATGTGGCTCATTTTCACCTTTTAGTGCCTCTTTCCCTAACTTACCGAACCAGTAATAAATTAGAATCTAAATAAATGTCTCCTGTTAAAGAGGAATTATGTTTTATATCTCACTGGGCCCTGCATGTATTCTGATGCGTAGTCTGCCTTAGAAAAATGTCAATTTTCAAGGAGAAGATTCATGGAGGAGAGGGTATGTGTGTGCATGTGTGCATATATGTGTGTCTGTGAGGGGGCAAGGGGGAAAAATTCAGCTTGTAAGAATAACGAATCCCAAATGCAGTCCTCTCCTTAGAGTGAGGCTATATCTTTTCAGATAGAGTTACTACTAATCTTTGCTACATTTCTTACCACAGTCCACAATCCAGTGGCCATACTTATAAGTTAAATGTGATTATTTCATCAAGGAAGCATGAAAGGAACTTCAGAACAATAAGAAGTTCTGGTTTTTCTAAGATAGGCCTTGAAGTAGTGTTGGAGCATGATAATAAATTCTAGGAAAGTCCTATTTGACTAGAACACCAAAATACATAGTGTCTTCTCTTACCCATGAGATCTTCAACCGCGACATAATTCCAAACCAAATCTATTAAATCTAAACTAAATTCATGTCCCTAAGTGACTTCTCTCAGGAAAATTATCTATCGGCATCCCTTAAGGAAGTATTAATGCATGGAAGGTATCTGGTATAATATTTTCCTCAGAAGAGAAAGGACTCTTTTCTCTAGGCACAATCTCTGTTATGCATACATATACTTAATGTTTACTATGCACAAAACTTAGGACCAAGTTCTGTAGAAGATTTTTTAAAAAGCAAATTCCATAAATTCCCATCTAAAAGAACTTCTTTGGGCTCAAAGTTCTAGAATTGAAAGAAACATGGGATTTAACATCTTCCATAAATAAACTACAAGATCATACCCCATCCTGTGGTTATCATCAATATGTAACATATGCATCACCAATAATTCTGAGACACTATGACTGAAAATTAGAAGTTTTCATTGTCTATGTTTAAAGCTGTCCTCATTTAGCCTTTTAATATCCTAGTCTCAGGAGTCTTAAAACATTCAATGTCAGTGACCTCCAGTTCACTCATCATCACTCATCCACTAGTACAACATGCCTCAGATCTCAGCATCTCTCAGAAACGCCATTCCACCAAGAACTTGAATTATCTACCACTTCTTTCACTCTGTCACTTCTACCAGACTGACTATCCATTATCAAATGCTTTGACTCTTCACTCCCAATTTACTAGCTCGTATTCTCGTTTTTGTTAATATCCTATCTAGGCTCAATCTCATAGGAGCCATGTCAAACATATACTAATTTGAGGTAGTGTTGCATAGTGATTAGGAACAGGGGTTTTGTAATCAGAGTACCTGGGTCTAAACTCTTACCTCTACCATTGATTTACTATCTGTAATCTTAGGCAAATGACTTGATTTCTTTGTCTCAATCTCTCCATTAGTAGGAAGATAATAAACACTTCAATGTATCAGACTCTATTGTAGAAACTAAAGATTTAATATGGAAGCCGTTGAAGAATTTTAAGTAGAGAAGTGATATGATCACTTCTAGGTCCTTTCATCACCAGCTATGTGACCATCAGCAAGATCCTCAAGCTCTCCTTGGGATTTTTACTGCCTTTTCTAATAAAGTTTAAGGGTTCTCCACAGCACAAAAAATGATTAATAAACCATAAAAGCCCTCCAGTTTGAGAAAGTGTTTTTCTTGTTACATAAGCATTTCTGAACCAGAACATAGGCAGATTTGATGAGAGGATTTTGACCAAACAATGTAATCGACACACCTTATTTTTGCAAATAATAATTATAATACCTCTCATTTTTCTCCTTTCGAAGCAAAAAATAAGAAAATATCTAAAACCATAAAAATTAGTTGATTAAAAGGAATTAAAAGTTTAAGTTTGGACTCCTTATTAATTTTCTACCTAAGTCCATTAACAACTCTATGCTTTATAATATTTGTCTGTAAGGCTGCTTCATAATTCCTGAAACACATTTGCTTCACAAAGAAATAATGAAGAGTAATAAACTTTTTTAATTTTAAGCATTTAATTCTAAAGCATATAGTTATCTTCCTTCTCATGAGGCATCAAAGCTTTTTTATAATCATTAGGCATCTGTATTATTTCTACTTCTACAGAAGTTCTTCTTTAAGGTCATATATAATTTCACTTATTGTCAGATGCAAACTCAGAACTCTCAGCCCATACACATCCAGGTAACAGTTTCATTTCAGAGTAATATGTAGAACACCTTTAGTTGAGAAAAAAAAGAAGACTTTCAAAGTATCGACTCACAGTTCTCACAGTTTATGTTCCTAAAAAAACAACCATATACTTTGTATGGGTAAAAAAAGGCACAGTCAACAGCTCAAAGTATCGGAATATAATTTTAAGAGTAATTACAATAAATCTTTGAACTTTCATTGAAATTAGATCTTTCAGCACCCAAATCTATATTCTTTACAATTCACAGTATTCAGAAAGAAAGAGAAGAAAGAAAGAGAAAGGGAGGGAGGGAAGGAAGAAAGAAGTGGGGGTAGAGTAGAGAGAAAGAGAGGGAGGGGGAGAAAGAGAGAGAGAAAAAAACAGCCATAAGAACTAGATGGTGAACAATATACAACATACCATCACCACCTGCTCATCACTAAAAAGGGGAAGGGGTTGGATTCTCAACTTTGTGACCAACAGAGTCAAGCAAAGGAATTTTAAAGAAGTAATGAAAACACTACAGCTACTTCATTTGGGATCTACTGATAGTGTTCCAGTTAAACACATTATAAAACCTTTTCAGTTCAGAAAAGGGTCTCAGGAAAATAACTCTCCACCTGTTTTCTGCTGATAACTTAAGAACAGTAGAAGAAAACTATACCTATGTCCTCCAGGAATTCTTGTCTACTAGCCCATGTAACACTGAATATGAAACTTAAAAAATAATTTTAGGTTCAAAAGTATTTTGAACATTTTCAGTCCTTTGTGTATAAAGGCATATCCTTTACAAAGACTCAAATTGGCATGTTGTTAGTCACTATTTGGAAAAAAAAACCTGGAACTCAGAAAAAAAACTTAAATGAATTAATGACAAATTTCCCACAAAATTAATATAACAAAGAAATGCTTGAGAAGGATATAGATAATTCATTGAGATATCTGCTTGCAGTTTGCTTATCATCAGCATTGCTCACCTACTCATTATGTATGTACATATTTGATGATATTATATAGATCAATCACATAATATTTTACTTAATTTTATTGAGAGAAAACATACCTGTGACTTATAAAACAGGTTATAATACTTCATAAACAAGTCCAGGTTTTCTTCTCTTTAACACCCTCCTTCCAAAATTTAAAGTAAAAGTCAGTTCATGGCTCCAAGTTTTGCCCTTTAGATCAAAGCTTAATATAATAAGTTTCTAATTATCACATATAAAGCTGGTGGTGGCATAAATAATATCTCCCACCTTCAGTTATGAAAACTAGTTTATTGCCCAATTTGAGATATGGATCTGCTAACATTTATAGTTAAAACACATATTTTAAAAAATGAGACATATTCTGATAGAAGCATTATTTCAGTTTGACACAATAGCTAACAAGACTTCAGTCCAACTGTGACATTCCTTACCAGAGCTGAAAGAAAATATGTTTGCATTCAAAATATTCTCTTTGTTTTTTTACAGTTATGGCATAGACTCAGAATGCATTTTCTATTACTACCTTTTACTCCCCAAAGTTTTTTAGTAAGAGAAGTCAGAGTCCTGTATATAGAAATTGACTTTTGGTGCATGGATTTCTTCCATCTCGTAAAATAGAATCATACTTAAGACATAAGCAACATCCATCAAATAGACATATTTAGGATGCTTTATAATGTTCAACTATTACAGTGTACTAATAAAGTATAATCTTATTTGATAAAGCACAAACCTGTTTCAGCAACAACTCTGAGGTTTTCATGCGTGTAAATACTTATAATAAATGGTTTATTAAATGTGAGCATATTTATTGTCTAATGTGTCTAGATTTTGAAAGTTGTTAATACATATATGATTTTTATTAATTTATAAAATTAATTACTTGGAAATTAGATACAGTGAAAAAGATACTGAAGAAATATTAAACCTATTTTTCTAATTTTAATACATTTTAAAGAATGTCAACTGTGTTGCTAAGAGCTTAGGAATATGGAATTATATAATGGTTATCAACAGAGCTATTAGGTAGTTTTTTTTTTAAAATCAATGGATTAAAAATCCATTTACACAGACAGGCTATCAGTGGGATTAATGTGGTGAAATGTCCTTCTGGCAAGAAATCAACAGCTGGGTGAACAAACACAGGTCCTTAGGTAGCTCAATGTCATCGCAAAGATGCTGAGATACGCAGATGTCACTACAATTACAGAATTGTGTATTTTTCTATCCCAGCTGCCATGTTTATTCTCAACTTACTGGGAGTCAGCATAGAGGAACGTGCTTACCCATTACAGTTTTTATGACGCATAGGAGTAGGAAGAGTAAAAAGGAGACTGTGAGTTTAGCTGATAGAATAAGGAAGAATGATAAATACAAGGGCAATTTTTATTTCTGACAGTGATACATCACACATTCGGTAGCTTCTGTCTGGAATTACCACCGTGCCTGAACCAGTGATCTATTCACCGTCTACCTAGAGGAATAAAGATTACTTTCTATTCCGTCATTGTCTTTTCCCAGGTTATCTTTTTGAAAGTTTTAATCTCTATATAACAACTCATGGTCTATTGAATTCCCTTCTTCCTTCCCAAGTCTGTCATTCCACAATTGTTCTGAGAAGTGGTTGAGGGCATTGATAAAACTAATGCAGATAGCCTTCTCATTGCACAGGCCAAGGTCTCTGAAGGGCATGTCCAGCACAGTCAGCAGAGAGAAGCCACAAACCCAAGGCTCTCTATTTGCAGCAAGTGTGGCAGCAGCATCTCCCTCAATACCCCACAAGCTTCCCCACATATACTGTCAAGAAGAGAGAGTGGAGGTAAAAAGTAGTAAGGGAAAAGAAAGACAGCTCTTCTCATATGCCAGAATATATTTTATCTATGACAACAAGTTCTTAAGCATCAGAAATCAAAACCTTCCATTTTTCAATGGTAACTATAATTGTAACATCACTGGTTATAGCGATAATATTGTGTAGGGCACTGAAACATCCACCTTGCATTCATTTTCATCACCTTCTCCTACTCCACTAAGAACTCAATTGCTATTTAACCAAACTCACTTTTCCAGCTTGCAGAAGTAGAAGAAAAACTATATTTTTGTATTGTAGAAAGGAGGGGAATTAAAAAGCAGGGCTCTTCTTATACTCAGCTGGTAGGGGCATCTTTTTTTTAGCACATTGAGGGTGGAGGGGTACTTCTCAAGGAACTCATACAGAGCTGGCCCTTTGTTCACTTACAATACAGAAACTTCAACATAACTCTAAATATGGTGTATAAAAGAGTGAGTGGCATTGCTGAAGAGTAGTTAGAAGAAATAGTCTGGAAGTTGGCAGATCTAGGTTCCAACTTCCCCTCCTTCATTTACTGGCTGTGTGTTCTCTTGGATACATTACATAACTTAATAAAATTTAAAAAAATGAATTAAACTCATTAAAGGACTTTATTAAATGCATATAAACTATTACCTTTATTTCTGATGGCTATTATCAATCATAGGAGATCAGAAGTGTAGTATTGTAGTTAGGGTTCAATTAAAGTATTTCCATTGAAAATACATGTTAAGTGGGTTTTCATTAACTAGCTAAGCATTTCCTGCCTTGAAATACGTGTTTTCATGCTGAATAATATGGAATTAGTCAATTCAGATCAGACCATGTAATTCAGGTCATCTAAATTTTATTGCCTGCCATTTTTAATCATGCTTTATAGGAGGTGCTGTGAGAATAGCATCTTTCTCCTTGGGCAGCATACATCTCTGAGAACACTGAGCCACCAAACTCTGTGACCTTGCTCACATAGCCTAACTCTGCTTTAGAGACAGATTACTTGATTCTTGTAGAGCAGATGCCCTGGATTTAATGTTAATACAAGGTACAAGAGCCTTTTCTCTTCTATCAGCTAAATCTATTTGTCCTGTTCCTGCTCCCCACAACGTTTAAAAGTGGAAGCAGATAGCTAAGAAAAAGAGATCAAACTAAATTTAAATCCTAACCATGGTCTCCATAAGTCTGTTTTTATATGTACTATTAGCTTTTACATTTGTTCTCTGATGCAAGAATACATTTTTTCACCTTTCTTTCCATCTTTGAAAGAATTAGGAAAACAAAGACTCGTTCACTTCTGTGTACTATTAACTCCCTTTGCACGTGGTCTGCATAGTGCCCAAACTGCTGACAGCCCCTTGTATTCGTTTTGACATTCTCTCAAGGGCCAAGAGAAACAGCAGAGTGATTACTACGTTTCTCCCTTTCCGCTCTCCCACATCCAAAAGTCGGCTCTAAATTTTTCATGATAACATCTCCATCAGCTGTAGAACTTTTTTTTTAACAAGATTTTTTCCTACTTACTTCCCAGTGTACTGCTTTTATTTTGAGATCTGAGATTTGTAAGACCTTTTTCCTACCTTATCATTCTTCAAGAGCAGGAAGTCTCCCCTAAACTCTCCTCCCTCCTTAGCTTAGAACAGAAATCCAACAACTATGTTATATTTATTGCTAGTCTTTAATGTGTTTTAAATGCTAATGAAATGGTAAATTCCCTCAGCCATCTCTAAATATAGTATTTTAGACTAGTTTCTCAGGATTGGCAGAATTTGCCAGCTTTGTAAGAAAAACTGTCCAAATTTGGAAAAACCTTGGACCTAAAATTATTGATTCCTTCAACAGGGAATGTCTGTAGGTTCCATTGCTTATAAATAAGCTTAAAATGAGAAAGATCAAAGGGTTTTAAAAAGTGGAAATAAGGAGATGCGTGTGACTAAGTTGGGGATCAAAACACACAAAGCTAAATCTTTTATCCAGAGTTTATTTAGCTTACTGACCAGTCCTGTATTCACAGAGAATTGATTATTTATTTATTTAGGCCGACAACCAACCATTCACTGAGAATCATATCAGTTAAAAAGAAAAGCTTATTTTTTTCCTCATTAAAAAAAAAGATTATAATTTATCCTCATATTGTCTTTCATTATTCATTAATCAACCTATTTTATACATCTCAGGCAATAAAACTATTATTGCTTGGGGAACAGTATTTTGTGCTTTAATACGTTTTTGTTTAATATATTAGTGGACAGTGTTGAACTAGACCTCTTATTCCTGGGGGAGGTGGAGCAACCACAATTGCCTGAGAACAACAATAAGAAGTAGTACATTTTCTTTTATAATCAAGCAAATTAAAAAAACAAAACATTCTTAGATAGAGACAACAGAATGGTCTTTACCAGAGAGAAAGAGGATGGGGGAGGATGACTTTGATGAAGTGGGTCATATATATGGTAACAGATAACATTTAAAAAGGAGTTTGTGGCAAAGTGTACCTTGGTTTCTGCGACAACTCTACGTTTACAAGTGAAAGTAGTAATATAGAACCAAAGAAAAGTTTGCAAACACAAAATTTCTGAAATGACATTTGTTGTAATTCTATGTCTCAAGCCTGATATAACTCAAAGAAAACTTTTACCCTAACTGTCTTCCAAGCTGTGAAGTTTTCATTGTACAGTGTATATCTATCGCCCCCACTCCCACATACCTTGATGACAATGAAAGAATGGTTTTTCCATAAGCAAATTAGCATTCAAAGAACTTCCTGAAGATGATTCAAAGAAACTCCATACTTCATGTAAGATAGTTTAGTGACCACTGGCTCTACATAATTTTCCCTTCTCTCAGAAAGCACAAAACATAGGATCAGGCAAAGGCAACTAAGAGAAGGTAAATTGCCAGTTATGGCCCTGAGCTCTTTTAAAAGGTCAAAAATATGATGAGATGAATATTTAGAGACTCCACAGTATCAGAAGAGCCAAGTGAAGCTTAATTACTTACTTTATAGAAATACAAGATAGTCCAATAAAATAATTCACAAGATCAGTGACAACTCCAAAAAAAAGGTAGCCAAACTTCATTGTATTTTGCTGTATTATTATGTGCTAGAATCGCCTACTATTGGTGAAAAACTGACTTCCACAGGACAGACTGAGTTCCTAGAGTATATAGACAACAAAAGTTGGCAAAGTCCAGTTCATCTCTTTGATCATGAGTGCCGAAGTGATGGGTGGCACAATAATGAATGCAAAACTGATTATTAATCAAAAAAAAATAAGAAAAAGAGTAGATACTGGCTAAATATTAGAGAGTAAAAATATAAGAACATTAAGAACATTCAAAAGTAAATTAAGAATCGTATACCATAGAGAATAAATTGAGTGAACAAACTACAACCCAAAGGCCAAATACAGCCACTTCCTGTTTCAAAAATAAAGCTGTATTAGAACACAACCATTCCCCTTGTTTCTTTGTTGTCCTTGGCTGCACTCACATCACAACAGCAGAGTTAGATAGTTGTGAGAAACGATTTGCCCACCAAGGCTAAATTGTTTGCTATTTGACCTTTCACAAAAAAATTTGCTGACCCCCACACTAAATGAAATAAAAATAAATTGCTAAGGTTGCCCAAAAAAGTGATGAGTTACTCCACCCAGAGCCACAAAACAAATGAAAAAAAAAATACCATGTCTAATTAGTAGACTAAGCAGAGGGGAACCATTGGATGTCTTCCCCCAACAATCACTCCAAGATTATCAGGCTGCACTTACAGAGGTCTAAATAAAGATGGTTCAGAAAAAGAAAAAAATGGTTGTTCCCCAGGAAATCCTACATTAAAAATACATAGTTTATTTCACAAACATTTGTTGAGCTCCTCCTGTATGCCAGTCTCTGGCCTAAGTAGGCATTAGGGACCTAAATGACTACAAAAGATTTCTGATCCAGTAGAGGTAGGGGATAATTGCAGAGTGGATTAAATTGGGACACAAACCTGGCTAGGCCACTTTTCAAACCTTTTAGGTATCAATACAAAGAGCAACCTTTTCTTTTCCTGACAAGAGTTTTCGTTCTTGCTACTGTCAGAAACAGCGCTGTTTCAGCTAGGCTTTCACAATTAGAGGGATCGCTTAAACAGGAAATCTAGATTTTTCTTTCTAGAAATTTATAGTCAGAAAGTGCCAGAACAGGTTTTCAATGGGTGTTCTTTAATCAATCGTCTGTTCAATTGAACTCACTAATTTATTCTTGTCCTTGTAATACAGCTCTTTAGTCTTTGGTTCTTTGAGAAATGTCTGTTGCCTTGTGTTTTCTTAGCTCTTTAATACAGAAAGAAGTAATGAGAGTTTGGAAGACATTGAATGGAGAGGGAATGATAAGGCTTCATGATATTTGTAAACTCGTCATTGGGCTAAAAAACTGTTTTTCAAACAGGGGATTACCTATGATATTCCATGCACTAAAACTACCTTACCATATTTTGACTGCAGTTCAGCTGTAAGAATTAGAGAAGTTCTTGAATGGAATAGAGAAGTTCTTGTCATCCTTCAACCCATGTTGGAAGTACTGCTGCTAGAATAATTCTCCCCTCAAATTCCACTTTTTTTCACTACTTCCCTGAAAATGGAAAATGGATACATGATGCCCATTAAATTCAATTTCAAAATCTCACCCTAACATACTACAACCTGCATTCGCCAGCCCCCTTCCATTTCGCCAATTCCATCTCATACCATGGATCCGTGTGTTTTGCTCCTAAGCTGACCATAACCTGGACAGAGAGGTCCAGCTCTGCCTCTTGACTTCTGCATTGTCCTGCACACTTTCCATGTTTTTTTCTAAGGGTCATTCTTCTCTCCTTCAGCACCTGGCTTAACATTAACTTTTTTCAAAAGCTTTGCCATGCTCTAAGATGTTCCTCTCAAAATGCCTCCTAATTTGCATGCTCTCTCTCATATATATATATCACAATGTCTAAAGAGCAAGGGTTTTAACATTTATAGTCCCCTACATCTCATCGTGGCACCAGAGAGTGACAGGCAAGCCACAGCCTGACTGATGGACAGAGAGGACGGCCCATGCTGTATTGTTTCACTATTTCCACTTCCCTTTAGTATATTTTCTGTCTCTTCGGGTTTTATCTATTGTTTTGTTGTGCTCTCTCAAGGTCCTAACACATTGCTGAAAATGAGACATGGATATGAAGTCATTATAATAGGGGCACTTAGGCATTTTGCTGCAAGATTTTTTGATTTAAACAATTTTTTTCTGCCGTTATGTGCTGTTTTGTCTCATCATCTATCATGTTTGATAGTAAGCCATTGCCTCTGCCTTTTATTCATTTGCACAAGAGCCCGGTAAGATATTCTCAGCCTGATAGAGATATTCAGTCTCGAAATAAATAGGTTCCATCAATATTGGTGATTGCAGACTAATTCAGATGTGTTTTTCTGCACAATATAGCAGGCTTTGTTTGAACCTCATGTTAGATTATGCATGTTAGTGTTGATCCACAGCAGAGACGGGAGCTGGCTTCTCAAAATATCTTTTAGCTATTACCTATAAATGCTTGAAAGAATTCACAAATGCAGATACCTTGTTATGCACGCTGCTTCCCAAAACTGCCTCTGAGACACCAGATGGCACAGCAAGAGCTGTACAAGTGACAGATGATAAAGTGAATCAAGCCACATAAATTAACCTCATCATGGCCATAGTATCAGGTGCCACAGGGAAAAGCAAGAGGACCGAGGAGTGAATGCACTATATTACCCACAGGGATGAATTTACAATCCATCTGGGGTCTCTCATGTGAGGATGCAGGAACCCCAGATGGCCTGTGAATTTTGAGCATTTGTGTATGCAGGGGTTGTTTAATCTTTCTGGAAATTATCTGACATGTTGGTCAGGAAGGATGCTTTAGCCAGCACCAAAGCTATGTTTTACTCAGCTCGGACAATCTCTGAATAGCATTAGAGAAAATAGCCCCAGGCTTATGCCAGTGCACCATGACGACCTCCAGGCCAAAGGAGAATAAAGAGCCTACTTCCTGGATGTGCTGCAACCCAGAGCTAATGAGGCCATACTGTGTGTGGTGCTACTAACTTTCATAGACACCAAGGGACATCACAGGGAACAGAACAACTGCCCTCTACTGAGTTACAAGAGCATTAAAGCATTTAAAACCAACCATAGAATGTACAGAAATAATCACCAAAGGATCATTATTTCTCAAACTTATAAACTGGGATTTAGGTCTATTCCAGCACCACTACTGCTAGCAGGTAAACTGCTTTTCACTGAGGAGTTCTAGAGAGAAGCAACTGTTACAAAACCTTGCTTGCAACAGAACTATAGAACAGTTCTTAAAAATGGACTAGCTAGATGGGCAGAAAGGAAAACTAGACAAATTAAGAAAGCGTGACAGGTAAAATGTTAATAAGAGCTAGTGGAGAGATGGGCTGGAAGGAGACGAGAGCACATTATGTTGAATGGATGATGTTCAGACAGCCTGCACCTGGTAAGAGGTCTGTCAGGGAAAAGCAACAATTCAGACCCTGGCAGCTTGGCATGAGGAAAGCTGACATCAGTCTTTAGACACTAAGTCCCAAAATATTCTCTAGAACCATAGAGAGCCAGATCCAGTAGACTGCATTATCAGAAAGAGCAGAGTGGTAAGGAAACTGGGACTACGTCAAGTCATTGATGCAAGAAGGGAAGAGGGAACCTGAGAGCACAGTTCAATGATCCAGACACATAGTAGGGCTACAGGCTGGGGCTGGGGCAGAAGTCCAGTAGCCAAAGGCCAGGATTTCTGAAGAAACTCTCACTGCATTCCAGAGTTGTTCCTGAGACCTTATGCCAGGACTGAGTCCACAAATCAACTCTTTTGAAAAGCATCTTTTTACCACCAGCATTTGCTTTAATTCTTCTCCCCCAATACAAACTGATACTTACCCTTATCCTGCCATTGCTAATTATCTCTATCTTTGTCTTTTCAAGCACCTATGAACCCTTAAAAGCAGGAGCCAGTATGTTTAGTCTAAGTGTCTAACACATAGTAAACACTTGAGAAATAACTTGTTGGCTCAACGGATGACCAAGGGTTGATATGAATCCCCCAAACCAGTATCAGACCGGCAGGGCCACTTATCAAGCTAGAGAACCATGCGGAGCCATCTTCTCTGGCAAGACTCTACAGCCACATCTGGTCCACTGTCTGGTTTGTAAATAAGTTTTATGGAAATATAGCCACACTCACTTGTTTACCTATTTCAAGGAACCACCGCAAATTAGAGTAGCTGGGGCAGAAGCCACATAGCCCACAAAGCTTAAAATATTTATTATATGGCTCTTTAAAGAAAAGTTTGCTAATATGTAATATATAACTAAATATAATGCTACATTCTAATTTTACCTCAATTAAAAATGTTTCTAAATTTTTAAAATTCAGTACAAAAAAAAGAGGGTATAGAGAGAGGAGAGAGAAGGGAAGAAGGAAAGAGGGAGGGAGGGAAGGGAAGGGAAGGGAAAGGAAGAGAAGGGAAAGAAATGTTTAGCTGACTTCTGACCTCCAGAACTTGTGAAAATGCCATTTTCTGGGCCCATCTATGAGATTCTGATTCAGGAGTGGGGTGCAGGCCTGAGTGTGAATATGTGTATGTGTTTCAAGTGAATGTATTTTTAAAAGACACACACACACACACACACACAGACACACACACACACACACACACACACACACACACACACACACACACCTGATGTACAGAATTCACAGGAGAGAAATATGCAATACCAGGCTGGAACAGCTTTGAGTAAAAGTCAAAGTTTTAAATAAATTAATATCATTCCAGGCACACTAAAGTTGTTATACCCGACTTCGAGTCTCTACGCGCACCAAGGAGCCGACACTGATGTAAGAACAAGAGGGAATTTATTTGCAGGCTTGAGCCCAGGTCGAACACCGATACAATACACTGATGCAGCAGTGGAAGTATCGGCCCCAACTTACAGTTTCAAAGGGTTTTTAAAGAGTAAAACCTGCAAGCAGGGGAGTGCAGCTGTGGCGTTACAGGATTGATGAGTTTATTTTAAAATCTTTAAGGGGATTGGTTAAGCTTCACCCAAGGAAGAAAAAAACCACAGGACAGGGAACTTGGCAGGTGGGACTTTCAGATAATTTCCAAGAGGTATCTGATCAGCCAATTGCTGGGTGGGGTGACTCTTAGTCATTTGGTGGTTTTTCTTGTTATTCAAACTTAAGTTCAAAATGGAGGGTTTGTATCTAAGATTGAGTCACTTTGGTTCTACAAAGTGTCTTTCTGCACTCACATTAAGCTCCTAAGGACCTGGTCATCATGGCTAAACTTTCAACAAGAATTATTCCGTGATGAAATGCAGGAGTCTTATTTCCTGGGGATGTATATGAAATCATTTCTATTTAGTGGTAAATATGTTTTTTTTTTAAATTAACTTTGGTAACTGTATAGAGCAAAGGGAGATTAAGATATAAGAATTGATTACAGGAAGTGGATACAGAAAGAATCTGAGCTCAAGGTGCTGCTGGAGGGCTCCTCAGCTACTAGGAACTGTAGGGGTGTCCTGGGGTAGAGAAAGGGAAAGAGGAAGGAAAGACACAATTCCTCAACAGCATGAATTGCCCAGGGCCATGCTGGAATTTTAAGCAGTTAGCTTGTGGCTACTGTTATTCTAATCCCTGAACAAATTTGTCCTCTTCTCACCATCTGCACTGAGATAACCTCACCTGCCTACCACCTGCATTCCCATCCACCATTATCTTTCCAATAGGTATAAAGCACTGCCTTCCCCCGACAGACCTCCTCCCATCTGCTCTAGCCATCTTGATGCTCTTTCTACATTCAATCCACTGACCCCTCTGTAGCCAGGGTAATTTTTCTAAACATAATTCTCATTTGTTACTCTTTTGCTTAAAACCTCTCCTTGACTTCCCAATATGTTTAGAATAAAATCCAAACTCTTTATCCTAGCTCTATGAGGTTGGGTACTACTGCTTGAGGTCACATAGCTAATTTGAGATGGAGCCCTACTTAGTTACTAAACAACTGACTGTTTTCTGGTATGGGATCAAGAGACTTTGCTCAGCTTGCTGGGAATTGACTTGTTCCTGGCACCTGCACCCATACCCCTTTCTCTGCTCTCCATGCCTGCCCCTGATCCAACTGGCTTCTGCCCCAAGTCCTCTCCAATCTGCTCATCCAACTAAAATAACACAGGTCATGCCCAGCCATGGTTTCAGAAATGAGAAGGAAGCAGATGAAATGAAGAGAAAAAGAAATAAATATTTATTTATGATAGTAACAGCAAAAGTCAATAGTAAAGAGTACAGAGGACCCAAATAGAGAGTAATACAGGCATGGCTTTTATTCAGATGTGAAAGATCTTTGTATGTATATACATCCATGATTTTTTTCTTATCTACACATATATGTCCATTTAACAATTTAACAACCAGTCCTATATATCTACCCATGTAAATTAGATGACCATGATTTGGATCATATACCATGCAAGTCCAGCCACAATTAATCAGCCTCTTCCAAAGCTTGGCATGAATGAGGCCTGAGGTCTATCACATGGCCTAGCATCAGTGTCTACCTATCAGGCGAGGCATGCACTGGACACACCCTTCTAATGAGATTCTTTCTTAGGAAGTTAGAATACCAGGCAAATACAGACATTTATATGGAAGAGGAATACAGGAGCAAAAACACTCTTAAAGAGAAGAAAGTATTTATGAGCCATAAGAGAATAAAACCATAGAGGCCGAAGAAGAAATCAGGCACAAGAATAACAGACTCTCAGAGCTGCTGAGGAATTCTAAATAATGCTCCAGTTTTCCAGGAGACCTGGTTGGTTACAAGACTTTGCACACTTCCTTACTTCCGTACAATGCCAAAACATTATCTGGGTGACTGGAGGTCATTTGATGATATCTCTGTACCCTGAAAGATCTCAACTGATATAAAATTTCTCAGCTTCCCCTCACTCATTTTGTAGACATCTCACATATATTTTCTGCAGGAGATCTGGCATGTTTCATAGGTACCTCTTTTTCCTGTTTTCTAGATGAGAAAAATGGGTCAGAAAATAACTATGTAAATTTTCAATCATAAATAAATCATAAACAAACAAAACATCCAAGTCCACATCAGTTATATTTCACAGTTTCTGATGTTTACCATAATATTTTCATCTATTTAAGTCAATAAATCCTTTGTAGATTCTACTATTAATAGTCATGAATCACAGAAATGAAATGGAATAGATTAAGACTTCTAAGTTAAAGTTAACTTCCAGTTTACTTCTACTTTTATGTTCTACATTCTGGTCAGTAAGTTGGGTTACTCCCTATCTTAGCCTATTTGGGCTGCTATAACAAAATAACAACAGATTGAGTTGTTTAAACAACAGAAATGTATTTTCTGATAGTTCTGGAAGCTGAAAGTCTATGATCAAGGTGGCGAGTAGGATTAGTACCTGCTGAGAGCTCTCCCCTTGGATTTCAGATAGCCACCTTCTCCATGTGTACTCACAAGACCTCTTCTCTGTTCATGTATATAGAGAGGGGAAAGAGAGAGAGAGAAAGAGAGAGAGAGAGCTCTGTGGGGTCTCTTCTATAAGGATACTAGTCCTGTGTAATCAGAGTAATCAGAGCCCCACCCTTATGAACTCCTTTAAACTTAAATACTTAGAGGTCTCATCTCCAAATACAACAGCCATACTAGGAGTTAGGGCTTTAACACATGAATTTGGGAAGGATACACACATGCAGTCCATTACATGCACTATGAAAATGGAAGGATGATATCTTTTTCTAAGATACTTAGATCTCATACCTTTTTGTGAAAATAACAACAATAAATAAAAAGACAGGTTATTGAAGTGATTTTTCAGTGAGTACTCCATTATCAGTATTTCAAAAGATAAGCAATTTATACAAAGCAGAGTTCCACTGCACTCAAAATAGATTTCTGCCCTAAGATCACCTTAGCATCAATAGAGTGAAGATTTTGTTCCTCAGAGGTAAACTTGGACTGGTTTGACTGCTCTAAGAATAAGATAATCCGTAGGCTGCACTTTCCTCAGACCTTGCCCGAGAGCTCTTAGGCATGCTACCTTTACTCAGCTGGACATTTTGTTCAATGCCAAGATTATGTCAAGAGGTTTTTATGTAAGTTCTGGAATTTTCATCACAGAGTTTATGTGCTAAGCCTCATTTTGGCTGGTGCCTATAGTTGTGTCTTCATGCTCACAGCAAAAATCTTGGATGGTTATTTCCACAAATAGAGAAAGATGAAATGCTTTTCATTTCTTTTTGAATAGAACAAGATTGTCTCATTCATTTCCAAGTATTTTGCTCCTTCTTAGTTTGGATAAAACACCTTTATTTTGCTTCCTTATTGTTTTTCTTTCTTTTTTCAATTTCAAAATATAGGCAAATATGAGCCAAGGAGAACTTAGGCATTTTATTAGATATAAAATCAGAGCTTAAGTAACCTCCAAATTTCTCACAGGAGACAACTGGAAATAACCACTATTTGAGTTCCCAGTAAAATAACCATATCCTATCTCCTGAGCACAGGACTTTCCCATCTATATACCTGTCCCGTATACAATATTCTGGCAAATGATCACATACCACAAATCAAATTTGACCTTTGCCATTTATGATTTTTTCTTACTTTCTCTCCTATTCTGACTTCTAAATTAGTCTGTTCACAAACCTTACTTCTTTTGTAAAATTTCAGTGTCTCAACAACACCACTTACTTACTAATATATATATATGTGGGATATATCACAAATATGCCTCTTCCTCAAGTCAGGCCCTTTTGCTTACAAGTATCAGATATAACTTCAAGATACTTCCAGCAGCAGGGGCAGTTTATTGTCAGGATATCCACACTTAGATAAAGCTGACCTTGAGTTCTCAGAAAGGGCAAGGACTGGAGTGTGTGTCTACAGCTATCAGGACTGTAGCCACAGGATCCCAGGGGACCTTCACTGTAGGCCAGCCCTGCCTTGCCCTTAACACAGCTGCTCTCCTTTCTCTGCACTCTCTGTGTGTATCATATCTCATATGTTTTGCTAACTCATAAATGTGGATCCTTTATAACTTGGCTGTGCACATTAACTAGGATCATAGACTGCGTAATGGCCTCACAAAATGTCCAGGTCCCAATCTCTGGAACCCATGCATGTTAAAAGAGCCTTTGCAGATGTGATTAGCTTAAAGATTTTGAAATCAAGAGATTATCCTGAATTATTCAAGTGGGTCTGATATCATCATAGGGATCTTTCTAAAAGGAAGGCAAGAGATCAAAGAACAGAATGACCTGACAATGAAAGAAGAGAGCAACTTGAAGATAGTACAGTGCTGGTTGCAAAGACGGAGAAAGGGGCAGTGGACCAAGGAATGGCAGATATTGCAGCTCTGAAATCTGGAAAAGGCACTGATCCTCCACTAGAGCCTCTGGAGGGAGCGTGTTTCTACCAACATATCAATTTTGGCCAGCGGCCTCTAAATTATGTGAGAATACATTTGTGCTTCTTAAAGCCACTTAGCTTATTGTATTTTGTAACAGTAACTAAGAAATTAACACACTCGTATCTCAAAACAAGACAATTTAGCCTTAGCTCTTATTGCTAATGGACTTCTGGCTTAGATATTCCCTGGTTTAAATACACAAGAGACTTTCTTACAATTAATTTAGTTTATTGTGTGCCTGTATATGCCAGGTAACACCAGAGGTGGCTGGCCAGCCTAAGAATCGGCTGGGCTTTAGTGGATTGACCATGCATCAGCTCTGGCTGAGAGGATGAGGCCATGTGATACAAAATATAACAACTTTACTAATTCCCTTTCATCAGAGGCTGAGGTTGGAACATGGCCACATAGAAGGGGCTGAGACAAGACACAGCATTTCCATTGTAACTCAGTTCTTGTTTTAAAAAGTAACTGTGTCTACAGTGTAGATGTGTCTGATTACCCTTCATTCCATTTGAAAAGAACAATGTCCTGAGATATGATCCCAGGAAGAGACAAGTTCTAAACTTCTTGGTTGGTTTGTAGTCTACAGTGCCTTCCCCTTGGACACAGTCTAAAAGCTGAGTTCCTATGAGCCCACATGTCCAGAATAAGTTTCTAGATCATAACTGAAGTTGTGAAGAAGCCTCAGTTCTAAGAGCAAGCTGGAGGTTTTAGCACTCAAATGACTGGCTGTTCCTCAAAACTGCAGTGGAAGCCCCTCTTCCAGTACAAATGTCTTTATGGAACAGAGAACACTGGAGTCCCTTAGAACAAAGCTCCCTCCACAAGAGCTAAGCCACCTGCTGGCTCTGTGATTCACTTCCCAAGGAAGAGAGCTGACTTATTTCATGAGTAAGTAATTTCTGGTTTTGTTTATCAAAATATTTAAAGCAAAAGAAAATGTGCATGAAATGTCACAGACAAAACGTTTTTTAAAAGCTAAAAGCCAGGCTCTCAGTTTCTTTGCTGCTTTTCCCTTTTTATTTATGAATACACCAAAAATATTTCCTTTTCTGATAATATTTAACATCATACAATTGGTTAATCTCTATGGTGGAAAAGCATGATGTGTCAATTATAGAGGTCTGTGTATCTAATCTTTTAAAAACAGTTATTCTTTCTATTATATTCATTTAAATAACTAATAAAGTTGGTATGACCAAATGATCACCATTTGCTCATTTATTAGTCACTATATTTTTTAAAGAGACAGCTCTCTAAAGGATGGGATAGAAAATAATTTAACTTAATGCAAAAGATGTGTTCCTGAAAACTCTTTTTATTATCATTTTAATGACATACATTTTAAAATTACATCTGGGTAAATTTCCAATAGGACAATCAAGTGAAAATAAAATAAGATAATTTAGAAACAAACATATTTCTGGAAAAATGCCAAATCAAGCCAAGTATCAAGAATATATTTACATATATTACATATACAATTTATCTAAATCTACTCTTTCAGTATATTTATATGTATTGTGTTGCTTATATTTCTGTGTAAATTTATATTTTTTGTACAATAATATCTGCAAATTTATCTTTCATTTTGATTTAAAATTGTTTTTTTGGTTTTTTTTTTTTTTACCTTTTGACCCTCTTCACTTATTTCTCTGCCCTTCTCCGACCCCTGGCAACCATCAGTCTGTTCTCTGTATCTATGAGCTTGGTTTTTTGTTGTTGTTATTGTTGTTTTTAGAGTCCACATGTAAGAAAGATTATATTTTTGTCTTTTTTCGTCTGACTTATTTTACTTAGCATAATATGCTGGAGATCTATTATGTTGTCACAAATGGCAAGATTTTATTTATTTTTATTTTATATATATGTATGTAAAAACATATATATATATACACACACACACGAACACACACACACACACAAACACACACACACACACACACTCACACACACATCTTCTCTATCCATTCATCTATCAATGGACATTTAGGTTGTTTCTGTATCTTGTCTATTGTAAATGATACTGCAATAAACACAGGGGTACATATATCTTTTTGAGTTAATATTTTTGTTTTCTTCAGTTAAGTACCCAAAAGTGAAATTGCTAGATCATATGGTAGTTCTACTTTTAATTTTTTGAGGAACCTTCATATTGTTTTCCATACTGGTTATACCAGTTTACATTCCCATAGACAGTGTGCAAGAGTACCCTTTTCTCCACATTTTCACTAACACTTGTTATTTCTTGTCTTTTTGACAATAAGACAAGTTTTAGTAGGTATGAGATGTTATCTAATTGTGGTTTTGATTTGCATTTCTCTGATGATTAATGATGTAGAGATTTTTTTTTAATGTACCCATTGGCTATCTGTATGTCTTCTTTGGAAAAAATGTCTCTTAAGATCATCTGTCAATTTTTTAATTATCTTTTGTTGCTGTTATTGAGTAATATACACTCTTTATATATTCTGAATATTAGCCCTTTATCAGAAATATGATTTCCAAATATTTTCTTTCATTCAGTAGGTTGTATTTTCATGGTATTTATGGTTTCCTTTGTTATGCAGAAGCTTTTTAGTATGATCTAATCCTACTTATTTATTTTTGCATTTGTTGCTTTTACTTTTGTTGTCAGGTTCAAAAAACTTATCTTTAAGGGCTATGACAAAGAGCTTACTGACTATTTTTACCTCTAGGAACTTTATGGTTTCGGATCCATTTTGAGTTAACTTTTGTGTTTAATATAAGTCAGTGGCCCCATTTTATTCTCTTGCATGTGGCTGTCCAGTTTTTTCACCACCATTTATTGAAGAGATTTTCTTTTCCATATTTTATATTCTTGGTTCATCTGTCATAAATTAATTGACCATATATGTGTGGGTTTATTTCTAGGCTCTTTATTCTGTTTTATTGAACTATGGGTCTGTTTTTATGCTCATAGCATACTGTTTTATTTAGTTTAGCTTTGTAATATAGTTTGAAATCAGGAACTGTGATGCCTCTAGCTTTGTTCTTTTTTCCTCAAGACTGTTTTGGATATTTGGGGGTTTTGTGATTCCATATAAATACAAAAAAAAATTATTTGTTCTATTTCTGTCAACGTGTCATTGGAGTTTTGATAGAGATTGTGTTGAATCTGTAGATTACTTTGGGTAGTATATCCAGAAATAAATTTCAAGTATAATAAATATGACCATTTGTCTGAAGTTTGGTCTTAAAGTATAAATTTAAAAGAATATACTTTTTTATTTCAGGAAATTCAATGGTGATTTTTTTACATGCATTATGTTAATATAGTAGGGTGGTAAACAAATCAAAAATAATTCAAAAATTGCAACTTTTTAGATCTTTACAAATTTTTCCCTTAAAAAAATTTTTATATTGTTACTATAGCTTTTTACTAATAATCATTTAAGGTTCAATTCTCATCACTTCTCTCATATCAGTGCTGGCTAATGATGCTTAGAAGTGTAAAAATCTTAAATGAGTTAAGGGCTC
The DNA here is from genome assembly GCA_004027375.1 of Macroglossus sobrinus. NCBI lineage: Eukaryota > Metazoa > Chordata > Mammalia > Chiroptera > Pteropodidae > Macroglossus > Macroglossus sobrinus. Next base: position 552,053 of record PVKZ01000544.1, read on the forward strand.
TTGGAAGGAAAAAATGCAATGTGATGTTATAGTCAATTCTTAGATAAAAGAGAGAGCCAGTAAAATTTGATTGCAGATTTTCTCTCTAATATTTTGGAATAGTGGTGTGAGTACATAAATTTCAATGTTCTTTTTTTTATTTCTGAGTGATCAATTTTTTTTTTACTTTTTAAAATTAAACTATTATTGTTATACAATATTATATGAGTTCCAGGTGTAGTTTTGACCTCTTAAAGATTTATCTTTCTACTTTGTTCTTTTGGTAACCTTGATTTATATTCTCTGAGTACACAGTAGCTAGTTTGAAATGATTCAGGAATATAATGTCAGCCAAGAGAAACCAAAAATCTGCATATCAAGAATTAATTGTTCCCATAGTCACAAAATAGATATGACAGCCTAACTCATTTGAACCATATTTCTGTTTCCTCAATAACATGCCTACAGATACATATTTATAAATACATCTTATTTATGGCAGGTGTAAAGATAACAACTTAATGCCATATCATAACAATATACAGCTCATATAAGCCATTACCTCCAATGCCAGCTAACAATTGACTTATTTTCCCAAATAACTTACTTATTCTTATTTAGCCATAATCTCCAGAGTGCTTTATACCCTATCTTTTGAATATCCCCACCCACCTGTTAAAATTTTACTTAGCATTATTTTTTATAATTTACATTATGAAGAAAAGAGTAGATACATTGAATATACTTTTTCAAAATCCGCAATCTACCTCAACTATACACACGCACACACACACACACACACACACACACACACACACACACACACACACAAACACTGTATCCCAGAAGATCATTTCTCATCCAATTTGTGAATAACCATTTAAAAGATGGCTGCTATCAATGAACAAAAAATGGCTGACATCTGAATAAGACATTGCATTATGCATAGACAATCTTGAAGAAAAAATAAACAGTGGCTTGGGATACATAAAATAGTATTCAATGACTTTAAAACTGAGAAAAGATGTTGAGTAAATGACTAGTTCACAAGTCAAAGCATAAACTGTGAAGAATGATTACTGAGGTGACAGATTTGCAATAAGCATCCTAGAGAAGAATGTTTCTAAAACATCTGTGGAACAGCTATCAAATAATGTTAATTTGATTCAAGAAAAAAGACAGAAAACCTGGTATTTAAATATTTTTATTTAAAAAACACAGTCACTAGATTACTACTGATTAGAAGGCTCTATAGAGGAAGGAAAAAAAGACCGTTAGCACACATCTTACAAAACAGAATAAACCAAATTAATACATCTTGACCTTGGCTTTACTGTTATGAGAAAAAGTCCAAAAAAATGTAAATGCTATCTTTAAGAGCAGAGAAAAATAAATGATTTAAGTGTTTATAAAGTGTTTCAGAGTTTATAAATTACAATAATTGCTAGAAAATACATTCCTTACAAGTTTTGCGGTCCTTATCCCTCTGGTCTCTCAAAATTCAAGTGTCCACTGAAAAAGTCATATCAGTGTGAAATCCTGTTGTTCTAAGTCCTTGTCATCATCATTGAAATATCTATTTAGTATAAATAATCTATTAGTATAAATCTATTTAGTATGAACAATCTATTAGTATAAATAATCTATATGTAAAGAAAAGTTCCTTAGTAATTTTTCTCTGGGAATAAGTTTTCAACAATTTCTCTAGAAATGCAACAAATATCTTTTCAGATTCCATCTTTATAAACATCAAGGAAAGTATCTAATGATATTCTGTTATAGTACAAGAGGAATGATGTAAGTTGACTCTGGATCTTCAAAATTCCATTTCTGGCAACTCTATATCATTTCGCTTAACTATACTTATTCTTCTTCATTTCTAGAATGCCTCCTCCAACTACTAAAATCATCAACTTTACAGCACAGAAAAATTTCTGTGAAAAAAAATGTGTGGATATGTCTATGAATAACATTCCATTTGATCTCCTACAGAGTACAAATTGTTTTCACGCAGTGAGTGACCAAAGAAAGCCACTTTTATCTCAACCTTTGCATACTGAAAATACAGTAATTAGAAAATGTCACTACAACAGGACAAATGACAGTTCTGGAAAAATATTAAAGCAGACTCTCATCAGTACACCATTTGGAAAAATATTGAAATCTCACTCTTTTTTACACTAAATCAGGAAACCAGAGCTGTTATGTTAACCTCACAATTTACAGTACTTAAAGTTTGTTTTTGGTTTGGAGAGAGTAACAGACCCTTTTTTTGAAACAAGAATTAATCTAAGGAAAAGATTCTTAATTTGGAGAAAGTCATTGAGGGGTCTCACCCTGGGGAATCAGTGAAGAATGAAGAGCAGACTTCTCCATCAGTCCCTGGGGCATCTACTTTACCTTTTTAGTCAGTTGAATGCCAATGAGGATCAGATTTCTTTAATTTTGGATTTGGAATATCAGACTTTCTCTCTGTGCCCTCAGGAGAGAATATGAGGGGCAAAGACCTCCCTGCCTCAGAACTCTCTGCTCTGAGATAAACAATTCATTGAGAAGAACTCTCACTATGAGTGGAGCAGCAGTAGACTATCTGAAGACGTGTTATCTGCTCAGATGTGACCAAATGATATTCTGCAGAAATGATGCTAAACCAGGACAAATAGGATAAAAACAAGTAAAGGCTGTGAATTCAATCTGAAGACAATGGAATGTTTTATTTAAATCTAATATAACGTGTTACTCAGTCGTGACCTTCCCATCTGATACAATGGTTCACAGATGGGCTCCAAAGAGAACATCATTAAGCTTTTGGATGGATGATGACTATCACTGTGACATCTCAGAGATATTGAGAATGTAAACCAGTTCAAGGACAGAATGTTACCAGACTTCAGTTGCACAGGCATTTATTGTCAAGAAAAAAGGCAAGATAACTTAAAGTTCTTAATATTTTAAATAATTATGACTTCAGAGTTTACTCTTCCATTATGTAACAATAAGATACTAAAAAGTTTTAGAAGTCTAGCAACTAACAGTTGGTTGTCCCCAAATAGTTATCAAATCATTTGAGTTTTCATTTCCTAAATATCTTTTTTCCTTATTATTTTTGGCCTTTGAAAAATTATTTTCTAATGATTTAGCTACCATGTTTTCTCCACTGCCAACAATTACTATTGAAAATTAAAAATATATATCAAAAAAGTCCTAGAGATTAGTCATATGTAATATACATATACACAAAGAGCTAAGTAAGTGCTAGACAGCATTTCTTCAGCAGTTGGAATGACTTAATTGTGAGGTAGTTGGATAATTAAATGCTAACAGACAGTAAGCATTTGGCAAGCTTATAAAAAGAGCCAGAACAGCACATGGCTAGACAATGAAAGAAGACCCGTTAATATACAGGTGGGGGAAAGGCGGGGGAACGCCCATGGGAAGGACTTTTCCCAAAGAGACTAAAAGAGAAAAGACATGTTAAGAAAAATAAAGTAACTTTTGTCTATTTCCCATTTTCTTGACTATGAAATATTTTCTCTATATAAAGAGTACAAGAAAGACTGTGTGAGGGCTGTTGTTTGTAAATTTCATTCTGTATCAAAAAGGAAGAGAAAACATTTCATCAGAACTTCCTATCTCTAACTATATTTATATAGTCCTATTTCTCATGGAATAGAATCTTGATGTTAGTGAGAATGTTTTCTTTGGTTGGCTTGAGTTAGTTAAAGTCAACTTTATTAATTTTTATTAATTAACTTATTAATTGAATTAATTTTCTTTTAGTTTGTTAATTTTCTTTTAGTTTAGATTTAGTACAATTGTAGGGACATACTTGAAACAGAGGAAGTAAAAATTCTATTTCTCTCCGTAATACAATTGCTTAAATTCATAGCTATGGGCAGACCTCTTAAGGCTGGACACAGGAAGATGAAACTGTTGAAGTATAACATTTCAAAGGGCCTCACAAGCATATTTACTAATACCACTGAAGCAGCCTCTTTGGGCTACAAGTATGACTAAAGAAGGCTACTTGAATTAAATATAGGGCAATTATTGTTGTCAGTCAGTGCTTCTTCCTACTGCCCCACCTCTCTCACATATGCACACACATGTTCTCTCTCTCTCTTTCTCTTTCTCTCATGCATTCGTGCAGGCACCAACACACACACACACACACACACACACACACACACACACACATACAAACCATCTCCCATCTGGACCTGAACCCTACTAAACACTAATAAGTAAAGACAGAACCAACTTACATATCTTTGTAAACCAAATCAGTATCATAAATAATACTACACCTAGAATTAGAAGCAAACCCCCCAATATCTGTTTTCCCACCATTCCATAACACAAGGACAATTTCTAGTGCTTCTCAGGAGACCAATAATCAACAGATTTATCTTCTGCAGAGGGTGACACTGATTGGCAGGTGCTAGTTTTCTGATGAGACTCAATGAGGTTGTTTCTGCCTATGCTGGGAAAACTTAAATGCATGTATAATAATGAATGAATTATTAGAATGAACTGCTACTTAGGGTGAAGAGTATTGCTAGTGTGAAGCTGGAAATAGCAAGTCAAAACAAGGGTTTACCTCTTTTATTGGCCCCTACTAAGAGGGCAGACAGCAAAGTGGACACATTCCAACCCCAACATTCCAAAGCAGAATGGGTCTGCTGCTGAGATGATAGCTGAATCATTGGCATAGGAGATGTAATTAACATTCCATATTCAATGTGAGAAAGCTGGGGTCAGAGAGAGGTAAAGCATCCTATACAAGTTCTCACAGTAATAATCTTACCTCACTCAGGAAGCTATTGTGAGTAAATTATAACATAGGGAACTCTCTAGCAAAGTGTGTCTCCTATTTTAGTTTATATATTAGGTTTCTGTGTCAACACTATTATCATAACCTCTCAGGCCTCAGATTTCTCATCTATAAAATGGTCCCAGCAACACAGGCATTCCTTTCCAACTTTAACATACTGTATCACTGTCAGATCATCAGCAAAATGTTAGGCTTCTCAGAATGTTTTATGTGTGCCAGGTTCTCACAGGCTTATCTAGAACCTACATTCAGTTTATGCAGTGTCTATGGGGAAGATGTTGTTCCAGTCTAGAAAAGCAAGAGTGTTTCAGCATGAGTACTTCCAGGTATTTAGAGAAAACAGAAGGCAGTGGCCTCCTGCAATTTGAGCAGCTCAAGTGTTGTGTTCTGGACAACATGCTTCTTGGATCAGAGTCAGGTACATACATACATTACTAAAATCTATTCAGGTGAGGTTGTATCTTTTTTAAATAATTCAGTTATAGCCCTACTTAATAATTCTCTGACTTTCCCCACTGATCTTGCCTTTGTTAACTAGATCTATTAATACAAGTCACTTCCCAGTCTACACGAAGAAGGTGGAAGGAAAGAGTTTGAGTAGAACTGATTAATTCTTTACTTAATCATGCACTATCTTTCCAACTGACCTTTTCTTATTCTCATTACTCCAATTCCTAAAAATGAACATGTTCTATGGGACAATTAGCTTTCTCCTATCTTTTTATATTTAAGTGACTCAGTTTTATAATAATTCTGTAAGAAAACACTGCTTCCCCCATTCTTCAGTAAACTAAAGACAAGAAAGTAGATTAAGTTTCTGAATACAGAACAGTCCTACCACCAATTACAGCTGCCCCAACTATTTTCTGTTTCCTGACATACATGCAGAGCTTCTGCGGCATTTCTTGAGTCTTCAAGGGATACCAAGCTGGTTCTGAAGCAACCATTATTCTCTGATAAAAAGCTCCTATGATCTCCACCTCAGGCATTAGAAAACTTATCTATTTCTCACCTTATCCTTCAAAAGAGTGAGCTAGCTTTGGAACCTAGCAGGTAAGAAGTTAAAATGTATTACATTTAAAAAATAGATTTTTGTGGCAGAAATTGCTTCTTTCCCTTCAGAACTGACCCATCTTGTTGGAATGAGAACACATCAGAAGCACAGATTTGAAGACCAGCCATTGAAATCCAGAAAAAAATTGAGGAAAATTGGAAGTGTGGCCTTGGAGGTATAAGTCTAAAGCAAATTTGCATAAGTGCAGCATAATTGATAATGAACCACTTTACTGATCTTGCAAAAAGCACTAATGAAATGGCTGCTTTCTGCTGCATTGACTATTTAGCTGTTGTTAAAATGTGAACAATTTAACTTTTAAACTTGATTCACCAATAGCACCTAATTATTTTCTGGAGTTGGTAAAAACACCCTCGCAGTGCCAGGGTCTAGCCTGTGCAAAATGACAAGGCTAGCAGTTAGTCTATCTCTAGAACTGACAATACCCACTTTTTAAGGCTGTTTTTGTTTTTATTTGATTTGCTTTTTAGTTATTCCCCATTCTCCTTCACATACCAAGATCTTCATGTTCTTTCCCTCTAACTTCATCAACATCTGCTTTTGGGAATAGACCTGACAAATTCAATTTTACGAAGATGCTTATAATTAGTAACACTTTTAAAGTCCCATCCTACTATAGATATTTGTGTTTTAATAAGAACTATAATCTTAGGCCACAACAGTAGCTGTTAAAGAGGGGTTTTAAAGAATATCAGAATGAAGTATAGAGCCGTGTCAACACATACTTTCAGCTTCCTGCTCAGAGATTCTGATTCCAGAGATTGGGCTGTAGCCTGGGAAAGAGTATGTGTGTGTGTGTGTGTGTGTGTGTGTGTGTGTGTGTGTGTGTGTGTGTGTTTTCGTGTGCACATGTATGGGTAAAAGCACATGCATACACGTGTGCAGGCATTCACAAAACTCCAAAAGTGATTCTGATGCAGTCCCTTAGAGATGGTAGGCTAAAGGAATGAAGATCAAATGGCACACCTTTAATCATTAATCAGTGGTTGGGGTAACTTTAGTTGGGCAGCTGATGGTGCCTTGACATCCCTCCAATTATAGAACCACCTCTTCTATCTGATTATTAAACTAATTTGCTAGACAAAAGAATAAACAACTAGATAGACACACACTAGGTGGTGTTTCTCCAAACAGTTCATGACACATGCATTAGAATCTTCCAGGTGGTGTTTAAACTGAAGTTTCAAGAGCCTTACTTAGACATTGATTCAGAATATTTAAAGGCAGAGCTGAGAAATATGACTTAGAAAAGATGCTCTTTAGGCACCATAATTTGAAAAACCACTAATCTAGTATTAATGGTTTTCTCAATAATTATTTTCTTATTGTGATTATAAAGTATAAAACATATAATAGACTTCCAAAGATAACCTATTATTAACATTTTTATATATTTCCTCTCAGTCATTTTTTCTATGAAGTATATACTATTTTATATCCATTATCATGTTAATATTATTTTATAAGCTTTTTACCCCATCTGTGGATAGCTTGCAAAAACTATTATTTTAATGGCTATGTATCCTTTTATTATACAAATATAGTATATTTCACTAAATTAGTCTCTACTGTGGACATTTGATTCCCAAGTTTTGCTATTAAAAATTCATAATAATATAATTGATATCTTTATATATACATGTTTTTTTGCCTCTAAATACTAGAAAAAGAATTAGACAAAGGTTTTGATAACTGTTGAATTTTTATCCTGGGTTGAAAGCAGTTTGGTGACCTGCTTTTTGTAATCAGACTTATCAGCAGGAGTCAAGTATAGGAGACTGGAATGGAAAGAAGATCTTCTAGAAAGACAAACTATAATATTTTTAATTCCAAATGACTCATGATGGCCTTCATGATGGTCATCTCAGACAAGCTCAGGAGAATACTGTAGTGTGACCTCCTGTCCTGGTTTGCCTGGGGCTGAGAAGTTTCCTGGGATGCAAGACTCTCAATGCTGAACCCAGGGAAGTCCCAGGAAAACTGGGGTTGTTGGTAACCCTAGTTGAAATCTAAACTTCAAGTTTATAAAATATCAGCAGAAATTTTAGCTGAGCTTGGTATGAGTATAACAAGATGTAATATGATATTAGTATTCATCAGTATTCCTTTCTTCAATATTTTCTCCACTAGAACACTAAGGAGAGTCAGGTAAAATTGCTCACATTTTATAAATATAGAAATATACAGGTGAGTTGAAAGACTTGAATTAGGACCCTAGTATTACCAGTAAAGACAGCAACACTGCCTGCCCTATCTTTAAGCTGATTCTCCATCAAGAATCTATACTGCAGTAAAAATCGCTCTTAAAAGCCAGCCTTACTTTCACTTGGCTGTATCCTATTCAGTACAACTACTGGCAAAAGCTTACAAAACCACCTTCGCTCCTTATTGGCCTGCTGGCTTCTCAACTCATTTAAAGCTAGTTCTTCTCTTCTCATCAGCTAAAAATTCATTAATGCCAAGCAATGAGGTAGAGATCTAACTTAAAAAAAAGAAAAGAAAAGAAAAAAAGAATTAACTTGCAGGGGGATGGAATTACTTCAGAGATTCCATCTACTTCCCCTAATGCACAGTGCATTGCCTTCAATTCAATTAAGTGTGATGGTCAGGATAGGGGTAAATGCTATCCTACATACTGCCTAACACACCGATACATTAAAGATAACATTATCTCTTTAAGAGTCAATAATATCTAGAATGTCAAAAAATCAAGTAGCATTATACCAGTTTTTGCCTCTGCTTTTTTCATGTTTCATGAATATAAAGATCACTCAGTTGGCCCAATATATTGATGATTAAAATAATATGAATTTTCAATTATGGAGACAATGAAAAATATACATTCTATTCTAATTGCATTGAATTTCTTCAGAACTGTATCTGTCTATGAATGATGAGCAGCTCTTTTGCATTTAATTATTTGAAGCAATGTGTACATTTAGAAAAATTTTGAATAATATAGAATGAAATTTTGTTTAGATTATTATATTATCATATCTCATCTTTATGTGGAGAAACCTGAATGTTTTACTTTGAAATTTAATCCATTCATTCACTCATTAACTATTAATTGATCACCAAAAGGATAGGTTTGGTGATAGAACAATAAATAAAAACATTCCTCCCTCAAAATTTTACAATCTGATGGATAGCAGGGAATATAAGATTAATAAATAATAAGAGTACTAAAAAAATTAATTAGATAAGGGGCTACTACTTGAGACAGCAAAACAAGGGAGAGCTTTTTCGAGGTGGTAATGCTTAAATATAACTGAGGGAGTGTTGTGAGGGAGTGAGTCATATAAATATCTGCACAGGCACAGGGCATAGTAAGAGCAAAGGCCCTAAGGAGGAAATGAACTGTAATTAGAGCGAAGGGAATAAGTTTAAGAGCAGAGGGATGATTTGTTCTAGTCCATGTCATTCAAAGAAGCATCACTTTGCCTGTTGGGGTAGAGTAGTCCTTGGGAGATCAAGATGAGGGTGGAGCAAATGAAATTTATACAAATATCCACATGCCCTCCTTTTTCAGTTAAAGGAACCACTGCTCACAATAGTATTAGCTATATTTATAAATATGACTACAAATGCAATCTTTGGTTGGTTGATTTGAGCTTCTTATAGTTATATTTCAATAATTCCCTTATTCGTCTATTTATTTGTATACTGTTTGCATAGGACAGTACTCTGAACAGTGTGGTGTTACAAAAGAATAAATTTTGTGGTTCTCACTCTCTTCTCTAATATTGTCTAAGATTGTCTAATATTGCTCGCAGTGAAGTCTCCCCCACCATAATTACCACTTGCCCATGTGATTTTTTGGGGTCTATTTTGTAGTACTTTTTTACACCTTAGATTATCTTGAATGCCATCCAGGTCTGACAGATGTAGAGCTCCAGGGACTTGACTTTCAGTCAAGTTTAAGATTGCGTAGGACTAGTATGTCTGAAAATATCTTCATTCTACCTTCCCAGTTAAATAATTTTACTGTGAAACAACACTGCTATGAAAAAACATTACCACACACTTAGCAGCTTGGAACAACACACAGTTTCTATAGACTAACTCAGTCCTCCCATGGCTGCAGTCAAGGTGTTAACTGGGGCTGCAATTTCATCTGTGGCTTGACAACTGAAGGATTGGCTTCCAAGCTCACACAGGTTATTGGCAGGATTCAGCTCCCTACAGTTATAGGACTGATAGCTTTAGTTTCTAACTGACTGTAGCCAGAGACTACCATCAGCTCCAAGATGTTCCTTTTCATATGGGGTTTTCCCACGTGGCTGCTTGGTTTATCAAAGCCAGCAAAAGAAAAAGAGTCTCCAATAAGAGTCTCTATAATTTTGTAGTATATAAGCAGGCATGCATGTCCTATCACCTTTAGCATATTCTGTTGGTTAGAAACAAGGCACAGGTCCTACCCATTCTGAAGAGAAAGGCATCACACAAGGGCAGGAACACCAGGAGTCAGGGATGATGGTGGCCACCCTAGGTGTCCATCCACTGTACTGGCTATAAAATTCTAGGTAAAAAATAAATTTTACTTAGAACTTTGTAGGCATTACTCCACTCTCTTTTAACATCCAGTATTGCAGTTGCAATTTTGATTTTATGCATATATCTTGTTTGGAGCCTACCTCGCCCTACTCCTTTGGAAAGAACCTAGGATCATCTTTTTAATCCCTGATATTCTGAAATCCTGTGATGTTTCTAATGTAAATTTTTGTTTGTTTATTTCTTATTCATCATGATGGGCATTTGGTGAGCTCTTTCAATCTGAGACTCACATCTTTGTCATCTAGGAAATGTTAATGTTTTCTTTCTTTCGTGACTTCCATGAAGCTTTTACTATTCTTTAATTTTCTTTGTTTCTTGGATACATTATTTTCTCTTTGAGACAAACAGTATTTTTGAAGTTTTTATTTTGTTTCATTTTGTTTACTGCTCTCTATTGTCTTTCTTCTGTGCTCAATTCTTTTGTTGATTTTGGTCTCTAAATTTTATGTTGGAAGCTTTTCTCAAATGTGATTCTTGTCTGTCTGTTTATAATCAAGAGTAACATACTAAAAATCTGATTGGAATCTCTCTGTGAATGGACAGAGCAAGTTGACTTTAGAATTTGGAGTAGGGTCATTGGCAGGTGTGGAGCCAGCCAGCTAAGATAGAACAGTTCCCAAAAGGGGGAGTGAGGATTGAGAAAAAAAAGAGAGAGACAGACAGAAGATAGAGTCGGGTGGGCTAACAGTGAATACTGAGCCCCGAGTTTATTAAGCACAGAATATTTATACCCTAGGATGTGCATGAGAAGCAATACCCACACATATGCAAACAGTTGCTGACCTTTACATAAGTTCTCTCAAAACATCCTTGTTCTTGTTTCTGTCTCTTATTCCTTGGGGCAAGGAACATTCAACTCTTTCCATTAAGCCAAACTTCCTCCTTCTGCAACAAACTATCCATTAAGCCAAACTTCCTCCTTCAGTAACGATCCCACCTGCTCTGCAAACTTCTAGCTTGCAGGCAACTTTAACCCTGTCTGTAGGGCATTCAGCAAGAATGGCTCTCAATTATGCCTGGTGTCACTGAGTCCAGAAACTCCACACAGATTGGAGACCAGAAAGTTTAATAACTGCTTTGTAAACAACTTTCAGTCCATCCATCTGCCATGAGGAAGTCTCCTGCATCTTTTAGAATGCCAGAGGTCACTAAGTCCTTGGTTTTTTGAAGCTCTGCAGGATTCATCACATTGCCTCTCATCCTCATCACCTTCTACAGGCACTTATGTTTCAGTTTCTTCTACTAAGTCAGTTGCTATTCCTCCATTCATTCTTCACCTTCCAATATTGAGATTCCTTTTTTGTCTACTATTTCTTCTCCACATTTGCTTATCTTTATGGGTTGGTATCCTTTTTCTTTTCCTATTTGTTTTAGTTTTTTACTGTCATTTTAGGGATGGAGCAAAGATAAATGTACATGTTCAATTATGCATAAACCACCCCAGACAATAATTAAAATAATCTGGTGACTCATGAAAGTAATAATATCTCCATTACTTGATAGATGCTATCAGAGAAGAATACCTTTCAGGAAAATGATGTGAAGGAATCATTGCTTCACTTGGGAGATAGTAATAGGGAATTATACAGTTAATTCAAACCCTCACTTTGACACAACTCATGCTTCTGAGCATGAACTAGAATACTTATATTTGTGTTTCCTTTCTTACAAACACCGGGATATAAAATATTTACCAAGAAGCTATCTATAATACTTTGTCACTTAGATATAAATGATGCTCAGATTATTATAACAATCCATGGTTCTGAGTACTGGACAAATCACCATCTAATACACTCAAATTCAGGACATATTGGAGCCTTATATGATAGGATTGCCTGACTATCTTCTCCTGCTTTAGAACCCCTTACCTAAAACATCATAGTCTATCTAAACAGGTTAACTATTAGCCTACCCATAGAGCCTTACACCACATTACTAGGCATCAGTGGTAGAAAGTTGCAAGAAAACAACGTTTTGAATTGAACATTTGTAGTTTAATATATTTATGAAAAATAACACCTGATAACAGTTAGTTAGTAGAAAAAATAATGTCCCCCAAAGATGTCTATATTCTAATCCCTAGGACCTACGAGTAGGTTATCTTATTTGGCAGAAGGGAATTAAGGTTGCAGATGCAATTAACATTACTAATCAGCAGACTATAAAATAGATTGTCCTGGATTATCTGGGTGAGGCCTGAGGTTCCTTAAATGGAGGAGGAAGAAGAGGCAAACGAGGCAGAGAAGTGGCATACTGAGAAAGGCTCGATTAGCCTTTGCTGACTTTAAAGATGGAAGGGGAACATGAACCAAGGAATGCAAATGGCTTCTAGAAGCTGAGAAAGGAAAGGGAAAAAAAAGTTCCCCCCAAAGCCTCCAGACAGAATCACAACCCTGCTGAGACACGTTGACTTTCACTCAGTAAGACCTATTTCAGACTTCTAACCTCTAGAACTTCAAGATAATAATTTTTTAAATTGTTTTTTAAGCCACTAAATTTGGGCTAATTTGATACAGCAGCAATAAAGAACTAATATACTTGATTAATGGTCATGGTGTTTAATATAAATAACATAGAGATGCAAGGAAAGACAGCTACTATTTCCAGTTTTCCCCAAGACTATTTACTGGAGGCACTTGTAGCTTTAGCATTTATACTAAAATAACTCACAGATTATAGTTCTAAACTTACTCCCAAAGTTTGCCATGAAATATGTTCTTTTTAGTATTATTTTTGCATCACTCTAGTATATTGATAGTCTTCGGAAACAAATGACATCATTCTATTTATAGCATTCTGTTTTTAGTAGTGGTATTTACTTTTATAAAGAATAGTAATTCTCGATCACTGAAAATATCAAATCCTAAAAATCATAGCTTTCCTACGCGTGATATTAAATTAACGTTGAGAGCAAGGTGCACTTTTTTTTTTCCTAAATGAAAAAATGGTTAATAGTCATATAACATTGTCATAATGTTCTTTTTTCACTTCAGGGCTTCACTATTGTGTTGCCTTTATGAGTCCCTTAACACCTGTTGCTCTATAATTTGATGATCACTCTTCTTTATAGTACATATTTGTGCTTACTAAGAAAAAAGCTTCCCATTAGGTTGACCATGTATCATCTTAGTTTAGAGTACTCCACTGGACAGAACTCCCTCATGAACCACTAGCCTACTTGCAAATGCCTTCCCCTGGTGATGGTCCTTGTTCAATTAGCTAAGACCATAAGGAAGAATCTCACATGGTCTCCCACATAAAAATCCAAAGCTCTAGTTTATTCTCTGAACTTCCAATTCAACACATATATCACCTAAACTATAAAGACTATTATTTATCTTACTTTTGAAAATGTATTTTGGAAAAAAAAAATGTTCTATCTCCTCTATATTCTAATTCTGTCTTCAGCAATCTTTAGTGTAAGGATGTATTTGATGATGTTTTATAAAATAAGTTATAAGAATTATAAGGTCAATTCCTGCTGAAAAATAAGAGTCAGCATTCTCCTTGTAACAATCTATTTAAACTTAACAGAGAATTGTTGACATGCCGCCTTCTTATTTCCAGATTAAAGAGCCCATTCCTTTGACCTCCCTGTCATATTTACCTGAGGCAGTTTGTCACAGTAGTTGAGACCAGAGCCTCTAAAGCAGATTCTCTGAGTTCATATCCTGGTTTCATGTCTTACTATTGTTTGGAAAGTCACCTAATCTGTGCCTTAACATTTTTATTTATCTGCAAAATGGGAATCATTATTATAATAGTACATTCCTATAGGGTCTAGAAGATTCTGATCACCAATTCCCAGTGTGAGGGTATTGGGTTTAATTAATTTGCTAGTGACTCATAGAACTCATAGAAACATTTACTAGATTTGAGGTTATTATAAAAGGATATAACTCAAGAATAGTCAGATGAAAGAGATGCATAGAGAAAGGGCATAGAAAAGAGGTGTGGAGCTTCTGTGCTCTCTCTGAAAAATGTCACTCTCCCCAAATCTTCATATGTTCACTAATTCAGAAGCTCTCTGAAGCCCCTCCTTTTATGTTTTTATGGAAACTTCATCACACAGGCCTTATTGATTCAATCATTGGCCATTAACAATCAATTCAACTTCCATCTTCCCTCCCCTACCCAGAGGCCAGGGGGGTAAGACTAAATGATTTAATCCTCTAATCATCTGTTGGTTCTCCTAGCAACCAGTCTGCATCCTTAGGTGCTTTTCAAATATATAACAAAAGACACTAACTTAACAAAAGACAATTTTATAGCTCTTAATACTTAGAAAATTGCAATGGTTCTATACTAGGAAAGGACAAGAAGATACTCTCTCTCTCTCTTTCTCTCTCTCTCTCTCTCTCTCTCTCTCTCTCTCTCTATATATATATATATATATATATATATATATATATATATATATATATAATATATATTATATGTATATATAGATGTATATTATATATACATATATACATATATATGTATATTATATATACATATATACATATATATGTAATATATATACACACACACACAAAATTATTATTATTGTAAATCTTAGTATCACAAGTGCTTATAATTTTTAAATAAATTTATGAACATAATGAATAATATATAAACATTGCACAAACGTAGTAAACAGAGCTATATTTTTAAATCCATATCATCTCTTATTCTATCTCATCTTTTATTTTCTAAAAGATAACTTGTTTGTTTCAATAAAATAGAGGTATTAGAACATAAAATTGGATGAGGCTAAAGTTCTGGAATTAAAATCAGTTGTCATTGTCCTGAAAATATATGTTCTATGACCATAGAATTAACAATAAGTATACTTTGATCTGCCATCTTAAAAATGCATTTTGGTGATCAAAAAGGTAAAAATATCAGGGTTTCGGTACTAATCACAATTAACAGAGAAAAGAGAGAGTTAGCTTAGTGGGAAAAAACATGGTATTTGTATCACAAAATCTGGGCCTAAAAATTGTCTCCATCATCTACCAGCCATGTGACATATCAGTTAGGGTAATACTAGCTGCTATAACAAATAGACCTCACTCAAGGTTTATTTCTCACTCAAATAACAGTCTATGACAAACAGCCTGAGGTGCGGGGCTTTCTTCCTGGTGGTGATTCATCTTCTTTCATCTTGAGGTCTCAACTTGCTCAGGGCTTTGTTTTTGTCTGTGCTTGGTTATTCAAAAGGGAAAGAGTATGTAAAGGAGGAAAACTTACCTTGAAAAAGCCATGATACGTAGATGGCACAATTCAATTCTGTTCTCATTCCACAGACTAAAACTAGGTCATATGTCCACATCTAACTGCCAAGGAAGCTAAGAAATGTAAAATATTTTTTGCCCCAGACCGAGGAAAGTGGTATTTCTGAATATCTAAAAATTCCTATCATGTGACTGGACAAGTTGCTTCATTTCTTATAGCCTCAGTTTTGTCATTTGTAATAATAATAGTTGCAATAATAAAAGTTCTTAATCTACTGAGTTACCATGAGGCACAAATGTTCCTGACTCAGGGTAAGCTACCTTGGGAAAAAATAAAAGTAGCTATTCTTTTCAATATTATTTCAAGGTGAATATACTACTGACATTAGAACAGCAGCTGAATTTTGTATATAAAAATAGCAAATTTTTTAAATGTCTTCATGTACTACTGCTCTAGCTATATAATCTGAATTTTATCATGGCTTTCTTTACTGCTATATAAAACCTTTATCAAATCTGATGTTATTTGTTAATTCATTTGTACTTCTCAAGGAAGTGAACAATTTATTTAAAGATTCTAGTCTCCAAATTATTTACAATAATATTTACAGAACAATCCTAAAAATCTTCAGATGCATCTGTGGAAATAATACCATGGTTTTATGATACTGCTTGAAATAAAAATCTTGTGAACTGAGGCATGAAAAATTTCTGTTTACATGGATTCTCACTTTAATATGAAAATTTATAGTGAAATTCACAAAATCTTTAGGTTAAGAGGATTTTATTTGTCAACTCATCCTGCAATTTTTTAACCAAGGCTACCCTAATGACCCTTTCAAATGTTCTTGCTGAGCACTCGTTTAGTTGAAGTCTAAACAGCACTGCCTCCTAAGGGTACATGGCCATTCTTGGACAATTCTGACTACCCTTATTTTTAGTCAAAAAATATGCAAACTGATTATAGCTATACATTAGATTAAGTTTTACCTGTTGTGACTCATATGTAATTACTCTTCTAAATGTTATTCTTTCAGTCTATGGCCATGTCACCCTGAACATACCCCATCTGGTCTGATCTTGGAAGCTGAGTAGGGTCGGGCCTAGTTAGTATTTGGATGGGATACCACCTAGGAAGACAGGGTACTGTAGGCATGAAAATAATAATAATAATAATAATAATAATAATAATAATAATAATAATAAATAATAATAATAATAATTAATAATAATAATAAAAGTGTCATTCTTTCAAATGTTTAAAGATTTAGTAGCTTTTAAGTAATCTTTATTCAGGTTAAATATTTTCAATTCCTTTCTTATTTTTTTATTAGAAGGCTTTGAATGTTCCTTCATCATCATGTTGTTTTCTATAGACTTACTCCTGTTTAACATAAAGCTCTTAAAATCCACTCCTTGGGGTAAATATAACTCCCTATAATTATCCAGCTGGAGTAAAGTATACCCATACATTCCCTCTAAGTAATGCTATGTTTCAGGTACCGCTGGGTGAGTCCACATTAACACTTTTCTTAATCAGTCATGAAGTGATGCTGGGAGATGCTCTGTGACTCCACTCCATAATGTTACCAAGGACAAAACTGAGAAGGTCTAACATTTAGAAAAAAATAAAAATTGTAATAAGTCAATAATTTGAGAATTGTGTCTTTAAATATTGTGTCTCCAAGTAGCATATTCCTGAGGGAAAAAAAGTCTAAAAAATGCAAACACACAATTCCATGAGAAAATTTAGGAAATAATAGGTATTATATTTACTTCTTGGAAATTCACAAGGTTTATTGAATTATAAATGCACTGAGTAAACTAAGTTAACCTGTTTAATTTAGTTAAAACTCATTTGACAGTGAGGCCCTTTAGAATTTAATACCAATTAATATCTCAGAAATATTTCATAGAAAGTTCTGCACAACACTAGTGTATTCAGTATCCCCATAATATAGAAAGAGTAAATAGATATTCTAAATTTCCCAGTCATCTATTTTTGCCTCTGTTTATTTAAGATCATTTCATCCAAGCAGGTATGTGTCCATAATCGCTGAAAATAGTATAATCCAGAATTTCCTTACTTTTCAGGAGGATATCTTATAGAGCTTAAGTCAGAAAGAGTACCAAAAATTTTTACATGTTTTAACTGGTATTTTCTTTCTTACTCATTTACAGAAGAAAATCAAAATTTTCTGACCTAAATTGCCTTTACATATTTATTTTAGATTATCACTGTATGTTGTATTGTGTAGAGCTATTAAATGAATGTGTGAAAATCCTGATTTTATAAACTCATTTAAAAACTGTCTTAATATTTTCTGACAGAGAAAAGAAAAACAGATAGTGGTGGTAACTTTTGTTTTAAATACATGAACTTGAATTCCTTTTAAATCAAACATGTCACAGTAGAAAGGAAAGACTAATTCACAGAATCCAGGAGGATTACAAATAAATATTAAATGGAAGCCCACTTCCTACACCCCTGAAATCTGAAAGTTTATTACGTTCCCTTCACATTCCTTTCACATGTAGAAATTATATGTTTCCTTAACTCTCAAATCCAGAGAGCCACAACCAAGCCATCCATGCACACAATATCCCTGTTTATTTGCCTACGATACTGAACAAACTAAGATGAAAACACTGCAACTTTTATGCCGTGGATGGCTGATCTTTGATCTTTACCCCCTAAGAGAGTCCTTGTGCAAATTCCTCTGAAAGCATTCCCGTGACCTGCTGAGCTCCCATATCATTCTATTTTTAAATGCTTTGCTAAACTCCTTCATTTTTAATAAAATGTAACTGTTTTCACTTTGGACCATTGAAGGGCCAAAAGTTCTTCCCAGGTTCTTCCTGTTCTCACATCTGATTTCACATAAAAGTAAAACAAGTTAAATGGTTGAGAGCAGTAAAATTCCACAGTACTCAGAGGAATAATGCCTCAGGCAAATTGAACTTGGAGGACAGTGTTGAACATATGGTGCTTGCTAATCAGAATTGTTTAGTGGGTCAAAAAATTGGGGTGTGAATTTATGGACAAGAATCTATGTTTGTTAAGAGGAGCCTCATTTCTCTAGTCTTGTATCTCCACTACCTAGTCTCTAGTCTTGAGCAGAATAGGCACTTGGTAAATGTTTGTGGAACTGAATTGCCTGCGTCGTAAAAGTAATTACAGTGCTGAATGACAGAAACATGCCAAAGATATGACTGAGGAATGTCAGGGATGCCTTCAGTTGGAAATCACAAAAGACATTGGATCTCTTTTTTTGAAATAATAGTCACATCATCATAGTAAAAATAGATTTAGCACTTACTCAACAATGTTTTAAAAGTGTTTTGTATAGAGTTCTAAAAATGTTTTACACAATTTACATTTAATCCTCACAAGAACTCTGAAATGAAAGTACTATCATTCTCATTATCAGTTGAAGATGACAAAGTTCAGGTTCACTATCTTGCCCATAGGTATAGTCCTAGAGTACTAGAGCCAGGATTAAGCAAAGCCCTGCATGACTCCCAAACTGAGAACCTTCCACAACCTTGTGCTCATTCATTTGTTCTTATGGCATCTCATGGCATTTCTCTTATCTATTATTCAGGCTGTTTCCAAAAGGGCAGCATTTTCCAAACCATGCTCCAAATCTCTCTACATACAAATGAATGAATTAAAAACACTGTGCTAGGTTGTTCTGAAATGCCATCATAGAGAACTTCAGCTATTTAATAGAACTGAATATTTAGAAATGGTTCAGCAGCCACCAACTGAGAAACAAAGTAGGAGAGCAGCTTCCTCAGAAATGAGAAAGTATGCAATTTCTAGCTTAAAAAACGCCTTTCTTTTTATCTTGTGTAAAAGCATACCCTTTGCCTTCCTCACTGTATAGGTGTTAGCTGGGGATAAGAATTCCTTCCTTCAGTTTAGACATTTCTATTAAGATACTGAAATGCATTTTTTTCCCTAAGTAAACTGTCTATTTTATTTTATAGAACAACTCCATAATCAGTTCCATTTAATGTTTCCATGATTCTGTAAGAAAAACAACAAAAATATGGGCTATTTATTTGTAAACATATATGTATTTTGTTCTAAAAGTAATCACCATATTTACATATTCATTAGAATTGCCACTCTACATGAAATGGGGACAGTAGCTAATGGCATAATTTGAACTTTGTGGATGATCAGTTTTGCATAAACAAAATGAGATTATTAACATCAACTGCGTATATCAAATCTAAGGAAGAAAAATAAAACAGAGGCATTATTTCCTCAAAAAAAGTTATTTTAGGAAAACAAAATAATGAGTAATGTCAAAAAGTAAATATTCCAAAATGTAAATCAAAGCAAAAGATAAGAGCTGGTTCTTAGGGAGAAAAAAAAAAAAGGAAAATGGGCATATCTCTAGAAAATCTAATTAATAAAAGAACACGAATAAAAATTAAATTACCAAAGGGCTATAGTATATAGAGAGAATTCTAAATCATATAGGATTACTCTGTATAAAAGTTTAAAAATTGGATTAAATTAAAATTTCTAGGAAAATAGATGTGACCAGTAATTCAGAAAGTAGAAGATAAAAAAAAATGTCTAAAGATAGAAAAAAAAATTTAAGACTATTTTTTAGAGCAGTTTTAGGTTTACAAAATTAAAAAGAAGGTACAGAGATTTCTTATATACCCCTTACCCCTACATATACATAGCCTCCCCCATTAGCGATATCACTCACCATTTTTTTACCAAGGATGAATCTACACTGACACAGCATAATCACCCAAAAACAAAAGTTTACCTTAGGGTTCAATCTTGGCATTTTACATTCTGTAGGTTTGTACAGAAGCATAATCTGTCATTAAAATATCATACAGAGCTTTTTCCTGCCCCCAAAATTCTCTGTGCTCTACCTAGTCATTTCTGTATCATACTCAACCCCTGGGAACCACTGATCTTTCTTGTCTTTATAGCTTTGTCTTTTCCAGAATGGCGTGGAGTTTAAAATCATACAGTATCTAGGCTTTTCATATTGGCTTCTTTTACTTAATAATATAAATTTAAGTTTCCTTCTAATCTTTTCATGGTCGAGAGCTCATTTATTTTTAGCTCTGAATAATATTCTATGATCTTGATGGACCACAGTTGATTGATCCATTCACCTGCTGAAGGACATCTTGGTTGTTTCCAAGTTCGGGCAATTATGAATAAAGCTGTTATAAATATCTACATACAGGTTTTTGTGTAGATATAAGTTTTCAATTCATTTGAGTAAGTACCAAGGAGCACGACTGCTAGAATAAATGGTAAGAGTACAGGTATAACCTCATTTTATTGTGCTTTACTTTACTGAACTTCACAGATGTTGCATTTTGACAACTTGAAGGCCAGCCCCTCCACCAGCAAAAAGATTACGACTAGCTTTATTGAGATACTTTATTGGAGTGTCTGAAATCCAAATCTCAAAGTCTCTGAAGTATGTCTGTGTTTAGTTTACATACAGAAAACCTCCCAATTGTCTTTCAAAGTAGATGTACCCTTTTGAGTTTCCACCAGTAATGTATAATAGTTTCTGTTATTCCGCATCCTCGTCACCATTTGGTATTGCCAATGTTCTAGAATTTTGGCCATTTAAATAGGTGTGTAGTGGCATTTTAATTTAGATTTTCCTGGTGGCATATAATGTGGAGCATCTTTTCATATGCTTATTTGTATCTGTATATCTTCTTTGGCAAAGTGTCTGTTAAGAAATTTGGCCCATTTTTAAATCTATGTTGTTTGTTTCCTTATGGTTGAGTTTGAAGAATTCTTTGCATATTTTGGATAACAGTCCTTTATCAGATGAATCTTTTGCAAATATTTTCTCCTGGTCTGCGGGTTGTCTTAATTTTTTTGACATTGCCTTTCACAGAACAGAAGTTTTAAAATTTAATGAAGTTTGCTATATGCCCAGGATAAATCCCACTTGATTGTGCTATATATTCTTTTCGTGCTTTTTGGATTCGATTCGCTAATATTCTGTTGAAAACATTTTCTGTTGTTGAGATTCCCATCTATGTTTATGAGAGATATTGGTCTGTATGGTCTGTAGTTTGTTTTTTTTTTTCTTGTAATGTCTTTGTCGGGTTTTGGTATTAGGGTAATGTTGACCTCGTAAGTTGAATTAGGAAGTATTTTCTCTGCTCTACTCTCTGAAAAAGATTGTAGGAAATTGGTATAATTTCTTGCTTAAATGTCTGGTAGAATCCACCAGTGAACCTATTTGGACCTATTGCTTTCTGTTTTTGAAAGTTATTAATTATTAATTCAATTTTTAAAATAGGTATAAGCCTATTCAGATTGTCAATTTCTCTTTATGTGAGTTTTGACAGATTGTTTTTCGAGGAGTTGGTCCATTTCATCTAGGTTATCAAATTTCCATTTTCTGTCCCTTTTTTAGCATTTCATTTAAACTAATCTTTTAAATTTTTTTTTAGTGCTTGCCCTAGAGTTTTCAATGTACATTTACAACTAATTCAAGTTCACTTCACATAACACTATACCACTTCACATGTAATAGGAGTACCCTATAATAATATAATAATCTTAATTTCTTCCTTCTGTCCCTTGTGTCATTGCTATTATTCATTTCACTTACATATGATCATACATAAACATATATATTGTTGCCATTATTATTTGAACAAATTGTTAGATCAACTAAGAATAAGAATAAAACTTTTATTTTACCTTTACTAATTCCTTCTTTAATGTTCTTTTTTTCTTTGTGTAGACCTGTTTTTGACCTATATTCTTTTTCTTTCTCTCTTAAAAACTTTTAAACATTTTTTGTAAAGCAGGTCAACAACAAAAAATTCCCTCAATTTTTCTTTTCTAAGAAAGTCTCTCTCCTTCACCTTTGAAGAATATTTGCAGAGAGTACATAATTCTAGGTTTATGTGGTTTTTCCCTCAACACTTTAAATATTTCGATGCATTCTCTTCTAGCTCACATAATTTTTGAGAAGTTAGATGTAATTCTTCTCCTTCTTCTTCCACAGGAAGGGTGACTTTTCTTTGGCTTCTTGCAGGATTTTTTCTTTATATTTAATTTTCTATAGTGTGAAAATGACATGTCTTGCTTGGTGTAGTTTTGGGGGTAGTTAACCTGCTCGGCATTCTCTTTTCTTTCTGTATCTGTGGTGCAGTGTCTGACATTAGTTTGGGAAAATTCTCAATCATTATTTTTTCATATATACATACCTTCTGTTTCTCCTTTTTTCCTTCTTGTGTTCACTTTACATGTATGCTATACCTTTTGTAGTGTTACATAGTATTCGGATAGTCTAAGGGTTTTTTTTCACTCTTTATTTTGGTTTTTTTTGGCTTTTGAGGATTTTTAATATATGTTTTAGCTCAGAGATTCCTTCCTCAGCTGTGTGCAGTCTAATAAGTACATCACAGGAATTCTTCATTTTTGTTACAATATTTTTGATCTCTACTATTTCTTTTTAGTTCTTTCTTAGGATTTCCACCTCTCTGCTTGCATTGCCTATCTGTTCTTTATGCTGTCTACTTTGTTCATTAGACCCCTTGGCATATTCATCATAGTTGTTTTAAATTCCCAGTCTGATAATTCCAACATTCCTGCCATATCAGGCTCTGATGCTTGTTCTGTCTTTTCAAATTATGCTTTTGCCTTTCATTATGCCTTTTTTTTTCTTCATAGCTGGACATGACATACTTGGTGAAAGAAACTATAGTAAATAGACTTTTAGTAATGTGGTAGCGAGGTGGGGGAGAAGGGAAGCATTCTCCACTTTCCTGGGATTAAGTCTATCATTTAGTGAGCCTGTGCCTCTGGACTGTGAACTTCCCAAGTATTTTTTGTTTTTTTTTTCTCTCCCTGTAGGTGGGACAGAATGGCTACAGTAGGCAGTAGTTAGGTGTTTCCCTTCACCAAGTCAGTTAGGCTGTGGCAGTACCCCAATGAGTTAAGCTCTGGTTAATGAGTTTACAATGAAAGCAGATCTTGTTAAGAACAGAGTGCTTGAATACAGTGGTCTCCAACCTTTTTGGCACCAGAGACCAGTGCTCCTATGAGACTAATACCTGATGATCTGAGGTGGAGCTGAGGTGGTGATGCTAGCACTGGGGAGTGGCTGCACAAACTTCGCTCACTGGGCCACTGCTCACCTCCTGCTGTGTGGCCCAGTTTCTAACAGGCCACAGACCAGTCCCAGTCCTCCGTCTGGGACTTGGGCATCCCTGTTCTAGCATATTTCAAAATGGTTTCCTCTACCCCACCTACTCCACCTCACTGGAAGCTTGAGGACATTTTTTTCCCCAATATTTATTGTGAGTATCTTGTCAAACTCCTAGAAGTCAATCTCACAGTATTATGGGGGGCTCTCTATTTACTGGATTCCTCTGAAGTTTTAACTCTCAGAATTTTGACCTCGATTCCCAGGACAGTTTTTGCTCATGAATCTCTGCTTAGCTAAGCCATAACTCTCTGTATTCACCTATTTGTGACTCCAGTCGTGGGGGCAACAGTTTCTACTATATCTTCACCTCTCAGCTTTTAGTCCACTCAGCTTTTTATTTGTTGTTAGAACAGAGTGATGACTTCCAAGATCCTTATATGCAGAAACTGGAAGCAAAAAAAAATTGTTTTACTTAATGAAGACTAATTATAAAAATTAATTTTACTGGTGAATTACTTCAAAGTTTTAAGTAACATCTAATTTTATTATTTTAGCACAGTATATGAAAAAAGTGGAAAGCTATCAAGTTCATTTTATAAAGCCAGCATAATGCTGTAACAACCTAACAAAAATATAACACAAAATAATAATTATAGACCCATTTTGTATGTGAAAATAGATGTGAACATTCTAAATAAATAGTAGCCATTAAATTTAAGCATATATTGTTGGAACATCAAACTCTGAAAAACTAAGACTTTATCTTATTAAAATAAGGATCATTTAATATTAGAAAAATCTATTAATATTACGTTTCAAAGCAATCAGCCAAATAATAGAAACCATGTCGTCTCACTAATGAGGAAAAAGTAATAATGTGAAATTTATTCCTCAATTTTAAAAGAGCCTCTTTTTTAAAACTATGTCTAGAATTTCTTTTAATTATTTTTTAAATATCATAACCTTGCTATAAAATTAAACAATGCAAAAATTTATATATTAAAAAGTGAAAGTTCCCATTCCTAACTACACCCGTATCTCCCATTTGTCACCTCCCAAGAGGTGAACACTAGCAGCAGATTGGTGTGTATCCTCATAGAACTCTTTAATGAAATAAATAAATGGGCTAGTAGATACATATACATGTGTCTATGTGTTTCATTTTATAAATAAAACTTTATATACACACAGTTACAAAGACAGAATATTATTAAACTACACACCAAATATAAATAATTCCACAGTGTAGAAATGTCCTATGCCCTGATGAGATCAAGGAAAATTGGTGATTTACAGGGTAAATGTACTTTCGGTTTTAAATGTTTCTAACTACTACCAAATCTTTTCAAAAAGTTTGAGTCAATTCAAACTCTCACATGCAGTTTATGAGAAATTCCTTTTTTCCCAAATTCATAATACTAATTTGCTTTAGTCTTGGGAGCAGGAAATCATGGTATTTCAGAGCATAGCTGTGGAGAGACTGCTTGGATTGAAATTCAGTCTCCACTACTTTTGAGCTGTATGAATTTGAACAAGTTACATTACCTCTCTGTGCCTCAGTTCCTCTTCTGTTATGGTGATTGAGAGGTTATTTCTAAAAATGTTCTTGTCATCATGCTTTGTAGGAGAGCTTCATATATACAAGATAACCTTTTGCCTACTATATATGCTCTATCTTTTAATCCCAATCTATAATTTGTCATTTATCTTAATTTTTAGGTCATTTTTCCTACTCAATTTTAACTTTTTTTATAAAGCTCTGTTTTTTTCTATATTGCTTCTAGATTTCATGTTATTTTTGAGAAAATCTTAGCAAGTCCTAAATTATAAGTGTATATAAAGCTCTCATATTTTATTCTAATTATTTTATAATTTAGTTTATTATATTTAGGTTTTAATCCATCTGTTATTGTGTGTATGATATGAGCTAGAAGCATCTATTTTGTTAGATAGAAAATTATTTCAACATTATTTTTTCATTTATTTGGTAGTCTGTATCTTCCCATTGATTTGAAAGCTAACATTGTTATGTGTAGGTATGTATATGTATATGTATATGTATATGTATATGTATATGTATATGTATGAATTTTATAAACGTCCAGATACATATATTTCTAGACTCTCTTTTCAGTAACACTGATATATTTGCCTTTCTTGCACCAGTGCTACACTTTCAAAATTATTAGTTTATACACACTGAATCTTCATAGGACAAGTGCTCCCTTTTGAAATGTCTCAACTTTAAATTATACTTGAGCACTTACTCTGCCAGATGAACTTCAAAATCAGTTTGTCAGTTTATATTGAAGTCCTCCTGGGATTTTTATTTGTAAGACATTGAATTTATAAATTATTTTATGAGGAATCTTTGTAACTTTGAGTCCTTTCAACTAGGAATTAGTATGTCTTACCACTAATTAAAAATTTTTTAATGCTCTGAACAAAAATTTTGTGATCTGTCTCAAATATACCATGCATATTTCCTGTTAAGTTTATTTCTAGTTAATATGTTTCTTTGCTGTCATTGATAGGATCTACTTTTCATTTTCTAATAGGTTACTATTAGAAAATAAAACAAACCATTTATTTATTTATTTATGCAGGTGGATACTGACCCACATCTAGTTCTAATCAACATACTTCATAGTGAAATACAAAAGCAGCCTCAATACCATTAAAGAAACAACTAGCTAACTACTGTTACTACCATTATTACTTAACCTTATTCTACGACTTCTGAGCAAAGCAATAAAACATAAAGGAGTAAAGGACAGATAATATTCAAATGAAAGGGTCTAGGTGGGACCCCCTCCTATCTGTGAGCAGATTGTTCCCTGCCTAGGACACCAAGCCAGAGGTGAAGAGGGGCATAAATATAGCCATTATTCTTCTCAGTGCACTGTATCTTCTGCTCTGAAGAAAGAGTACTTGGTTCTACTTTTCACAGAGGCTCTATCTACACACCAAACAAATCACCCATGTAGAGATGTCTACCTAAATAAGTTATTTTTGCACAAAGGTGACTTATAGGCTAGCACAGTCTTGAAAATTAGAAAACAAATTGTCATTATTTTCAGATGATATAACAGTACCTCGAAAATCCAAGAGAATTAACTGAAAGGGTATTTCTATTAATAAAAAGAAGTTTAAAAGTAATTAGAAACAATATATATCGCTATTTACACACACACACAGGCACACACACACACACACACACACACACAGACACACACAATGTTACAGTCAGCAAAAGTTCAAATCCAAAGCACAAAATTACCAGAATATATTTAATAAAAACATGAGAGACTTAAGTAAATTAAATTATATAAGGCTACTGAAAATATAAAAGAGGATTTGAGTGAAAAAGATAACAAAAAGATAACAGCTTTCTATATATCTGAACAAATGTTAGAAAAATTTAATAGGAAATGGTAGCAAAATAAACACAAAGGGCATTTGCAGACAGTTCTCTATTTCCTTCTGCTCTTCTTACCCAGTATCTCCTGACACCCATGGTTACAAATGGAGCTGGGGAGGTGGCAGGAGTTTCAAGTTTGAGCAGGGCCACTATAAGAAAAATTTGATGAAGATAATGATGTCTCTGGCCCCTTGAACTCAATTTGAACTCCTATGTTTAGAAAAATTAGAACAAAAACTATTTTCATGACTAACTCTCTGAAGATCTGAGCAATAAATGATGGTCAGAGTCAATCTCTGAGTCTCTGGCACAAGCACAGCTAGCTGCCTATGGGTCATGGTGTCCACATGCAGAGCACAGTGGTGGTGGGAACGCACTTCTCACTGTCTTTGCAAGGGCACTTGCTTAGCACCAGACATCTGAAAATGCTGAGAGGAGTGGTGATGGCACCCTTGGCAGGAGCTGCCTTTCTGTATTGAGTAGAGCCAGCAGTGGAGGAGACTTCTCTGAGTAGCTTTTCCAGCTGTGCTCAGCAACCAGTGTAAGGATGTGGAGATGTTTCCTTCGGTAAAAGCATCATTCTTGCTGTAATGAGTAGAGAAGCAGTGGAAGACTTCACCTGTAGGCTTTAGGGACTTGGAAACATGACCAGAAAAACAGAGCAGGAAAGGAAGGATTTCTAACCTCAGCACCATTGACATTTGGGTTGGACAATAATTCTTTGTTGGTAGGAGGAATGGGCAGCAGAGATTGTCTTGTACACTGTGAGAAATTTAACAACATCCCTGGCCTCTACAAATTACATACCAGCAGCATTCCCACCCCCAACTGCAAGAACAACAATGAAAAATGTCTTTAGAACCAACCCAGCTAAGAATCACTGATGTAGATTGGTTGATTAGGAATCAGACCGAGATGAGTGTGCACTCCTTTGGGAAGTCTCAGAAATAATTAAGGGAAGGACTTTAAGAAATACTAATTTTTATGTATACATATTTATGCCTAGATCCATGGAGCAATGGGCGAGTGTGTGTACCTTCCTACAATATTAATGGCGTTGTTTAGTGGGTTAGGATAAATAAATGACTATTATTTTATAATTTTTTATTATTACTTTTACTCATTTATACATTTTTAACTTTTCAAAAATGAACATGCACTATATGTGTTCATTTAATTTTTTTTTTTTTTTTAGTGTTTCCTAAGTGCCAAGTCAACTAATGAGAGTAGAGATTGGGTTTGGAGACCCCAAGCAGGAGGTGAAGTAGTAGACAGACCATAAACAACAAGCATCATAAATAATTATCAAAGTAGAAGGTGGTCAATTCCATTTTTAAAAATGAGTCGAGAGGTAATATCTTTAAATAAAAGTAATTCTTAAACAATACAAAGAGTACAGAGTTGATGTGCAAGCATTCTGTCTTCCCTTATGACCATTCTGTCATCTATTCTCCATTCCTGAGTGTCACTGACCTTTCATATGAAATGACATTTTTGTGGATTAAGGCAGTTGAGCTTTTCATGGAGCCTCTCAAGGCCTCATCGATCAAATGGAGCCTCTCGCTCTCTAATAACAATCGGCCTCAAACAGCTTTATCAATAGGCCTTCCAGTCATTAGAATAGACACTAACTTCTATTTTTCAAAACCCTTATGGCCATTTTATTACCTATGGCACAGATTTGCTTGAAACTCCTGCCATGGTACATAATGCCCTTCAGGAAGGCTGGAGTGTGGGGTCTGATCCTGGTTAGAATGGTTAACAACTCTTTGAGTTGTGGCTGCCAGCTGGTTGCAACTTAACTTGCTATGAACAGGGGTTATTAAATGACTCATTTAAACCTGAGCCAAGCACCAAATAAATAGATAAGGTATTCAAATGACTTGAAAATGAGGAATGCATGATATGTTTGTTTCTATCTCAGCAATTAGGTAGATCAGATCTTAGGTATATAAGACAGCTATCATGTGTGTGGGCTTTAGGAAAGGGCAACAGCACACCTTCTTTGCAGTGCATACAAGAGAAAGAGCTGTTTATGCTTCATTTAACTAGAGCCTATCACACAGAATTTGACAGTCCTTTCCATGACAGCAGCAAAACACACAGATTTGGCAGAACTTGGGTTAAAGAAATTGTTTCATGATCATACGTTTACTGAGAACTCACAGAAAGTCCTCTTCAAGATCTGCCCAAAAAACATCCAACTGAAAATATGTTTAAACATTTTTTTGTTGGTGCCAAATGAAAAACAAAAACTAAAAAAATTGAGACTTAACTTCACTTGCCCTTGCTGAAACCATTTTTTTGGTCAAGTGGCTTCAAGTACATTTGCAAACCTCTGAGAGGCCAAGTCCAGGCTGTCAGTCTTTGAAAGTTTTGCAGTAGACAGCAAGGTCCTCATAAGCATGAAGATGTCTTGTTTCTGGTAAACTCAGTTTTGAAAAAAAAACCCACTGACTTTACTTTGAAGACTTTGCATCAGTCTCTGGAGGCAAACAGGGCAGCAGTCCAGAATTTTCTTGGCCGTCAGCACAAAGGAGGCTGCACATCAGTAACAAGGAGAAAACGGCAAACTTCAGCAAAAACAAAGACTTGTCTCAGTTTTAAAAGAAAGACAGAAAGAAAGAAAAAAAAACAGGACATATGATCACCTTAGTCAGATGCCAAGTATACGAAGTAGCTCCAAAAAGAGTGTAATGTTCCATTGTAAATGAGAAACTATAATTACAGCTAGAAAATCTAAAGAGATACATTCCATAGAGCAGCCCAGTGCTAAATGCGGATGGACAGTGGAGTGGAGGCCTTTGAGTGAAGACAGGTCTGGAGTAATAGCCAATGGGCGACCTGTCAGCCTTGTTCGCAAGACAAAACCATCTTATTGTGAACTCTGCAACATGGGATACCAATAGTATTGAAAGCCAGGAGCGCGAAAGCAGGAAGAGCCTTTTGTGACTGTTAGTTGTCTGAACTGGTCTGTTTAGTTTGATTTTCTTCTAACGGTTCCCTGTTGGCTTTAAAGAAAGACCAAGTGGCTGTTCCCCAGGTTGCACAGGCACTTTTTACAACAGGATAGCAAACCTGCTCAGAGGAGAGAACTGGGAAAGAATGGTCCTTAAACTTGTTCCATAGATGTTTTACATTCACATGTTTTGGACAAGAATCAGATTATACATAAACTTCCCAAACATACCGTCTAACAAGTAGGCAATAAAAAGTCACTCTATATTTTATATTTTTGTTGCATTTCCATTCCTTCTTTCTCAATGCTCTTGTTCTCAGCAATGAAATTAATTTTAGTCAGGGGTGTGGTTGGGGACTGGTGTCTTACCTTGGGGCATGCCTGGTGGTTCTGCTGTAAAGAAACAGGTTGCCAAGCAAGTTGGGAAGGATGTCATTATTCTCTCTCAACCTTGGGTAAGATGAGGCTTGTGAGAGCCATCTTTATAGCCTTTGTTTTTTTAAGGCCCAAATATTTGATGTAAGCTAAAGATACGTTTCCCTCTTTGTCCACTAAAGATTATTCACTTCATTGGATATTGGAGATCTATTTTAGCCTGCTCTTGATTTATTCTCTGGAAAATGCTAAAAAGAGAAATCTACCATGAGACTTGTATCTCTTTTTTGCAGTTATGCTACAAGAAGACATATATGAAGTGTTATAATTATTATTATTATACATTATGAAGGTATTATGGGAGTTGGACAATTCTAATGTATGTTCCTGATGGAACCAACTTTCTTAGATTTGTTTTATTTCTGTGTCTCCATTTTATACACAAAATATTGTCAAAAGGAACTTGGCAATCTCTGAGCACTTAAAAAAATTATCTAAAATATTAAGTCATGACTCAGAAAAGCAAACCACGTCACCTTAGCTCTTGAAATAGTCAAGCTTGAGCCATCTTGGAAATAGCTGAAAGTCTCTAGTCTGATGATTTACAAGGATCATTGATGGAACTATTGATAAAATTAAGAATGAATATAATCAAATCACAGGCACCAGGGCTCTGCCATAGACAGGCCTGTGGGGAATCTCAACAGAGAATCTACTGTCACTTACATCATCAGGAAGATTGCTTGGTGCACAAGGCCAAAGCTAGTCAAGAAATAAGGGAATATCACCAAAACTGCTGTTTCTCAACTCATAAAAATTGTATTGCTAACTGAAGGTGATGAAGCAAAGAAGGAAAAGGAGAAGGAAACTTAGTAAAAATTGACATCATTTGCTATTGCCATTTCATAATTAAAATACTTAAATTGCCCAACAGAAGATATACTTGTTCAGGGAAAGAAAAAAAGGCTATTTTCATTCTGTAGATACCATTGTAAATACCATTTGCAATTCTGTTCAAAGCAGTTAGTATTCAAATCAACACGTACAAACTGAAGTGACTGTGCACTGGAGCCGCACTGGGAGTCAGCGTCTTCTCTCTGGCATCTCACAGAGAGGCATGGCAGGTCCCTCCCAGCGGTCAGAGACACAGGCTTCTCAGAGTACATCTGCTTCAGCTTCTAAGCTTTTAGGGCACCTGGTAAGTGGGGTCACCATTAACTACAACAGGGACTAGAAGAGGACTAGCATGTTTCGGAGAGGAGGTATAATTGATTTTGAGTTGCCATTGAGACATCCGCAGGGAGGACTGCAGGCAGTCAGAAATGCAAGAGAGCTGAGTCATACTGACTCTCCTCTTACCATTGTAACTTTTCTTTCAGAGGCCCTCTCTTTAGCTCTTCACTCCTTATCCACCCCAGAAAGGTACAAATTCCATAACATTAATTTTGGGCATTTTTTGTAATTTGGAGCATAGTTCATGTCAGAACTTCTAAAACATAGCCTCTAATTGCTGAAATTTTTCTTGCTTTTTTCAGACACTACTTTTCAAAATAAGAAACTTAATCTTATTTAGAGTATTTCTCTACTAAGTTAGTCTTTTAAAATAATTCTCCATGTGATATGATACATTTATCAACCAATGAAAAAATCAAATGTTAAATTATGAATCATCAGTAGAAAGGATCTATTTTATTCAAAATGACAATTTTCTTTAAGATACATACATCAGAAGATCTCAGTTATCTCTCTCCTCCCCCGTCTTATCAATGTATCTGTACATCTATATCTATCTATATATCTATTTGTTTATAAAACTTATGACATTTAAATCTATTTTCACAAATACTATTATTCTATGAAATCAATCACATACCTCATGTTTTACTCATTGAAAATTTGAAAGACTAAGTTGAGAAGAGAGATATAGTATCTTTTGAAGCAGACGTTCTTAAAATGACAAGTGAATTTAAACAGTAGCACTGGGCAGCTGAAGGCAACAGATATGTTTTAGGGTTGAGCATTTTTTAGTTAAAGCTATTTTCATTTTATAACAAAAATCCTTATTGGGTTCTATGGAGTGACCTGTAATTTCCACCTCCTAAATGAGAATAGCTCAACTTTTAAAATTAACGTATAAAATATGCAGCACAAAGCACTCTCTCAATATAATATAAGCAAATTTGAAGTATAACAAAGGCTTCATTATGTAGGCTGATTTCAGAAGATTTTTGAGCTCCAGGGGACATTAGGGATTTTTAGTATGTTTAAGCTATGTGGCATCTCTGTCCTCAAATTTAATTTTCTGAGAATCATAGACCTAAAAGGAACTCACCAATTCACTTTTCCTAATTAGAATTAAACTCTATTTTTTTTGTTGCTGTAGACATTTATATTTAATCATATGAGCAGTCGATAAATCCACCATTTAAAGGATTGTAGAATGCATCATTTGCTTCTTGCTTGCTCTCTCAGAATCTTACCTGATCATAGCATTTTTTCCAAATACACAACTCTTTTTAGTATTGTGTCACTATAATATTGTCTAGGTTACAAAGACCACACATATACATATTTCCCTTTGTGTTTTAGAAAACTCCAGTGCAGCAGTACACAACAGAGAAGCAAGACGAAACCTTCAAAGCTCCGCTAGTGCTTACCCCTTTGAGGTGTATAATTTCCCTACCACTTCTCCAGGACTTGGGCCGGCCTCCTTGTAAATTCTCCAGACATCGAAGCTTCCTTCAGTTCCCTTGAGTTTCTACCTCTGGCTCTGTTATCTAGCTTAACACACTTTATTCTTCAAAAACTTCCCCTGACATTCAGCCCAAATGTTCTTTCATTTCACTCACAATTAATGCTCCCCAGGACTGACCTTTGTTGGAAGTACAATAAACCATCCCTTTCTCTCCTGAGTGCTAACACTCTTCACACCCTGTGATCCCTCCCCTAACTCTCAGATGTCAGTGAAAATATTAAAGTGTACTCAGGATACACATTTCATTGCAGCTCAGTTCTTTGATGATAACAATTCTTAACCTTCAGACACTGATTCCGTCATTGATCCATTCATTCAATAAATATTTTTGAGCACCTACTGTGTACTCAGCATTGCACTAGGCATTATCCCTAAAGGACATAGTGCTCTCATCTATATTCATTTACACTATTCAAAATCTACCACTATCGTCTGCCACATCAGTAATAGTAATAGGCTCAGAATGAACATATTTTTTTCCTTTGCTTAAAACTTAATGTCTTCATGTAACAAGATATTATATCTCAAATTGTGAACAAACACTAGACAATTTCAATTCATTTGGTACTAGGCTAGAGTATTTTGAATATTTTATTCAAGAGGTCAGAGATGCCTTTTGTCTTCTTGTCTGACTATAAACTACAGTCTTCCTTACTCCTAACATCTGAAGACTAATTGTTTGGTGTAGCTTTCCTTATGAGGAAACAAAGTTGGAGGAATTATTCTTAAATCATGGCCCTAATTTCTTTTATTGCCTTTATAATAACAGATGTAATTAAAGCCTTTAAAATGTTTTTGTTTTGTTTTGTTTTGTTTTTTTGGTTGTGATAAAACAACCTCCCCAAAAGTATATATATTTTTAATTCCGGCCTAACGGTGTGGGGTGCAATGTCTGGGGCAGACTCTGGGTACAATGCTGTGTGACCACTCACTAACACCCGCAGCTCCAACACAGCTGGCGAGGGAGATTTACCTTCAGGAGGCTGAGCCAAGAGCAAGAGGGGATGCCCGTGAACAGGGAGCAGAGGCAAGCAAGGAGAAAAGGCGCTAATTCTTGGAAAAGGAGATCATGGCTTTGTTCTAGGTGACCTTGAAGCCCTGCAAGGCATGGCAAGTGGCCCTTGCCTGTGCCTTGAAGGCAGGCAACAGGTTAAAAAGCATGGTAAACATGAGCTGGTTGGTGAGGAGCAAGATGTGATTTTGTGAGTTTTCCAAAAGAGGCTGGGCAGGTGGCATCTGTCTGGGCATAAGTTGCTGTGGGGGCTTGGCCACCAATGGGATCTGACCAGAGGGGAAGCCTGGAGGCAGGATCTCACCAGGGGTGGCATTTAGGGAGGCTGGCCCAGCATGCACAATGCTGGGCTCCTGAGTCATTGGTGGCAGGCCCACGACAAGCCCTGGAAGGGCCCTCACCACGAGGGTGGATGCCCTGCCCAGCACAGCCTTCTGCGCAGCCAGACAGAGTCTCCTGGCTCTTGGGCTTCCTCTCATGGTCTCGCTGCAGGAAGGTGATCCTTACCTTGGATCTGAGTTGGTCTTGGCTTAGAAGAGGAAACCCCATGTGGGGTGCAGGGCATGGGGCTTGCCTTAGAAGGGGAAACCCCGTGTGAGGTGCAGGGTGCTGGTGGTGCTGCTGACTTGGAAGAGGACGAAGACCTGACCCCCTCATCCAGGCTCCACGACACCGGGGGATGGCCAGGATCTAGCCAAACTGGGAAAAGATAGCTTTCGGGGACTTCTTCGGCTCATCTTTATTGATCTTCTCCTTGAGGCTGTTGACATAAATTGTGTGATCGGGGCGAGTCTCGGGAACTGCCACTGAGTGAGGTGTTGAAGTAAGGCAACAGAGCCGCAGCTCCGGCAAGGAGCACATGCTACCTTTCTGTCTACATGAAGCTTCTTTGAAATGTATTCTTTAATATGAATTTCTCAAAATGAAAAATAAAGGCCCTCTAAAACCAGAAAATTATTCGGAATAAGAGGCACTCTTACCATGTATTATTTTCTTTGTTACTTTCAGATCCTTCACCTCATTAGTTGTAAATTCACCTCAGAAAATGAGATTTTGATAACTCACAACTGAGTACTACAGACTCCCTCAATCTTTTTCCAAAAGTAACTTTTGGTTTTCTTCTTGCTCCCAAAATTCCTGGTATTCTGTGACCCTGATCATAATGATCTCTTCTCCTGTAGTTCTAACACCACTAAAAAGATGTCTCATCAACATGACCAAAGCCAATCTTTTTGTTTTCTGTTCTCCTAACCTGCTGCGCTCTTATGGTTCCTTCTATATGATGGCAGCCACCACATACCATGTGCCCAAATTAAAACTTCTGCACTATTCTTTACCTATTTTCTTTGCTTGTTTAACTATCATCAAGTTGTATAGATTTTAACTGCCATGTTTCTCTTAATTTGAGGCCACTTTCAAATTGAGGACATAATTATACAGGTGTGGACAGATAGCAGGTACACTTGTATACAAGCAAGGAGTTTTAACTATCATATGAATAAAGGAAGAATAGAAGGGTTTTAGGTATGAAAGTAAAATTATTACAGCTCGCATTTGTTGAATTTAATGCTAAGTGACTAGGTTTTTCATAACTGTGTTTCAATTACTCCTCCAAAACTTCATGCTCTAAAAAGTGTTTTGTGATCAAATTAACTAGAAAAATGCTAAGTTAAAATAGATTTCTATCTTTTTTTGATTGTGATAAAAATATATATCTCTTAAAATTTACCATCTTAGTCATTTTAAGTGATAGTTCTGTGGCATTAACTACATTCACATTATTGTCAACCATCACTACTAACCATCTCCAGAACTTTTCATCTCAAACTGAAACAGTACTCATTAAACAATAACTCCCCTCTCCACAACTTCTAGCATCCATCATTTTAGTCTTTGTATCTATGAATTTGACTACCCTTGGTACTTCATATAAGTAGAATTGTACAGCATTTGTTCTTTTGTGACAGGCTGCTTTGACCAAATATAATGTCTTCGGATTTAATTCATGTTATAGAATGGGTCAGAATTTCCTTCTTTTAAAGGCTGAATAACATTCTATTGTATGTCTGTACCACATTTTCTTTATCCATTCTTTTGTCAATGGATAGTTGGGTTGTTTCCACCTTTTGGTATGAAACTTGGTGTACAAATATATGTTTGAGTCCTTCCTTTTGATTTCTGGGGTTTTGTACCCAGCAGTGGAATTGCTGGGTCATACAGTGATTCGATGTTTAATTATTTGAGGACGCCATACTACAAACAGGTTTCTTGATTATAGGATCTTTTAATAAGCAAGCATGCAATATGAGTTTTCAGGAGGGCAGCTTAGTAGAGGCAGTATTTCCCCAACTTTATTTGACTATGAAGTCTTTTCAACTTAAAGGTAAAAACTAAATGAAAGGATGCAGTTAGGGAAAGAAAAAACTTAATCTTATCAAAATACAAAGTATGTTGCAGGGATCAGTGGGTTTCTTTGGCATCCAGAGATACCACAGAACTTTCCACCATCCTTACACAGAGACACCTTTTCATCGTTAAAGTTGATGTACATCCTATGAGAAATCGATGCATTATTTGAATTTTCCCAAAAGATTTTTGTTCAAAAGTTGATAATACATAAATATAATTGAAACAGAGATAAGAAGGGACAAAAGAGCGCATAGAGAAAGGAGAGGAGTAAATATCAGTAAAGTGTTTAGAACACTCTGGTCACATAGTAAACATTATATTTGTGTTTATTAAATAAGTAAAAGAAAGAAAAATTGTTTAAATGAAATATTTTTAAAACAATAGAACCGAGAGACACATATTTTAGGCTCTTATACTTCAAGGCAGAGGAGGGGTACTTTCTTTCCACTGCTGAAAAGGCAGAAAAACAAGTGGAAATAAAGACCATTCATCCCTTGCATCTCTCAGTACTCAGTAGCATCAAAGCTGTTTTATGATGAATATACACAGTGTCTGGGAAGCTAAAATATTTCATTCATGGTTCTGTAGATTTTTACTAGTGTGTAGGAAGATTAAAAAGGGGGAAAGGCAATGTTGGAATTTTAATTAGGTACTTCATCCCCCTCAATATGGAAGGAATTAATGTTGCATCAACAACCAGATTATGTATTTCTATTGTAACTTGTACTGACCTAAAAGCAACCATCTGAATTATAATTCTTCCTCTCTTCTGTATACAAATTCACTTGTTTTGGTTCATTAATCAAAACCACCTGGTAATATAAAACAAATTGGACAATTAAAGAAATGCTACAAACTCACATGCATTAAAACCAGAGCACATGCTACTTTAAGATGGCCCATCCCCACTGCTAGTGTGCTTGGAGAATCTGCCAGTGAGAATCAAACACCATGTTCCTTAACAGCATCCATCACCACAACACCTAATCACACAAGCAGTGTTCAATTTCTATAGAAGGATAAAAGAGATAGTGCCAGAGAGCAGTTTCAGAAGCTGACATATCATACAAAAATGACAGTGTTAACATTATTTATACTTTTCTATATACATATCATCTACCACTTTCAGAGCCTATATGTCCCTGATGCTTAACTATCAACAAAACAGCCATTTCCCTAGAACGAATATTTGGATGTTTACAACTAAGACACACAGAAGATTTATATAATGTTATATATGACTTCGTACACATGTTACCAATTATTTAAAATATACTTAACAGAAAACATACTACAAATAAAATGCCATGAGAGCAAACATGTTTTCTGAATAACTACAAATCATGATTCCCTTAAAATCTGGCTAAACAATGCTAAATTATCAAATGAACTGAATGGCAAGAACTGATATTATTTTCACAAAAACAATATTTTAGGAGAGAGCAAATGTATTCCATAAAGTGAGTTGCTATAAATCTATATGCAATAGAAGGAAGGCAGGCAGAATATGGGATCAGAGGAATCAAGATAACTGGATCTGAGATATAAATGAGAAATTGATATTGTCTTTCTAATGCTAAATCTTATTTTTTATAAAAGCCATAACATTAGGCTGTTGACTCTTAAGCTGCCACACCAACTGAGGTTACTTTTATTTCAAGCCTCCACATGAAAATACTTATCTTTTGGTAAATAACAGAGATGTTTTCTTTAAGTGTCTTTTAGTTTCTATCTGGAGAGAGGGAGCTTTCCATTCCAAATCAGAGCCCTTCCTATTCACTCATGGAAGATGTTACATGACTCACCACTGAAACGGGAGAAATTATCACATTTTATGGCTTTTTAAAATACAGAGTATACAGAAGGTCAAGACTCTTATTTTGTTTGTAATTCTAAGCTATCTTTAATAACGTATTGAAAAGTTTTACATTGCCACACCAGCCCTCTGCACATGTGTGCTTCCCAAGACACCACTCATACACAATTTAACATGAGTGATGACCCTGGACTTAAGACACCTGTAGTTCTGCCAGTTTTTGCAAGGTCTTCATATATGTGCATTTTCCAGTTCTGAGAAATAAAGTTATTGTGATCCTATATGCCTATGCAAGCATCTTGAAGAGTGTAAAATGTAAATATCACTTCCTACACTGAAAGTGTCATAATTTGCATCCTAGTCTAAAATTGTCCTCATCAAGTATAATCCCTCATACCTAGGTCATACAATGGCCACCTTGAAGTAGCAGTTTTAATTATCTGTGCTTTAATTTAAATCTCAGTGTGATTATCAAGTTAAATCCTTTCATTGTTATTTTACCTACACATCAATATAACCAGTTTAACTTCCCAAGTTATCTTCTCTTGAAATTAGAAAACAGCTATTTGGTGCAGAATGGCATCAACAGGTGATTAGACCAGCCAAGTTGGTCGACGGAGGCAGCAACTGAAGTTGAGACTTTCAGCTAGCACAGCTGTGGCAATATCCTGTGTAAACAAGGTCACACGAGACTCATACTTTTCTGCCAATACACATGGCCGCAGTAAATTGGTCCAAGAGCCATCTTACTTTGGCCTTTTTCCAACCCCGTGATGAATCCGTTTATCAAAATCACTGTCAGGTAAATGTTATAAGACCTTGACTAGGGTATTTCTTAAACTTTAAGAGATGGAACACTTTGTAATGTATTTTTCAAATTGAAAGTCACTTATCCTCTTAGCACCTCAAGAAGGTTTATGAACCAAATGCATGCTAAGAAATATTTTGAAAAGAACCTGTTAAGGTTTAGACGGAAAGCTTCAATGCAGTGGATTGAGATATATTCCCAATTCTATCTAAAATAGGTTTTCAGAATTAAAAGTTTAGGGTCCTGTTTACTCAGAAAAAAAAAAAGAGTGAAGTTAAAGTAGTGAAAATGGGATGCAGTAAAACTCTAGGATTTCATCCAACTATTGCTTGGAAATGAAAATTCCCTAATGGGAACAGGTTTTTGAAATGGGACATCTGGGTTTTACTAAGTGAGTAATTAAAAGTTTGAAATCTTGCCTGGAAAATGAGACAAAAGCTCAAATTACCAAGATAGGTGAGACATTCACCACTGCCTTTATCATAGGAATGGCAGGCGTCCAGATTCTAACAAAGTTCGGCAGAGAGTGTGTGGAGCATTAAACCACCCAAGGATAAAGGGCACTTCAGAATCTGATTTCTGGGGAATAATTGTTAGAAAACATGCTTTACTTCCCACAGCTAATGACACATCCTGTGTTCCAAGTCCAGCATGGAGTGACTAATGGTCGGCCAGGTATATCATCATCCTAAAATGTCTTTTACTCTTTCCTGACTCATGACCAATATTTAAGCTTTCCAGGGAAATGGCCAGGCATTAGCTAGGATGAAAGTCACAATCTAGTAGTTCACCTGAGTCACCTCCTAAAAGTTATAGATGAACTTCAGAGGCTCAGATTCAAGTAGAAGCAGTCTGGCTGTGCTTTATTCTGCGAACAAATAAGATTATAGAGTAGGAAAACTGGATCTAGATGAGAATCTGATTAAATATAGACTTTGGTTGATCTTCCCAAACTAGCTTATATAGAACTTCTTCCTGTATTATATATAATTTGCTTGATTGATTTTTGTATGACATTTTTGCTTAAAGAACATTGCAAAGAGCATCTAGCTGGCTTGAAGGATTAGCAATAATAGACATAGACAAATTCTCAGGAAAAATTATTACTGTATCATCATGTTTCACGATGTTCCTCTAGTAATGACATTCTTTCCAGCAGGTTATGCCATCCATTGGGACAGTTTATAATATCATCTGACAGTTAATATTAGTATCTTTAGGGTATTTGTATCACAATCCTCCAGGAGGCCATAAAGAATGATGGTTCAAAGCTTGAAATATTTCACTCCTCCCACAATTTTGTAAAATAGTAGGAAAAGTGTAAAATAAAATATTATGGTAGAAATGTGAGAATTGTGCCATACTAAAAAAAAAAAAATGTTTAGTTAGTAAGTGTAAAT
Source organism: Macroglossus sobrinus (assembly GCA_004027375.1). NCBI lineage: Eukaryota > Metazoa > Chordata > Mammalia > Chiroptera > Pteropodidae > Macroglossus > Macroglossus sobrinus. The sequence goes on from PVKZ01000544.1 coordinate 592,855, forward strand.
TACTTTAATTTGGCACTCAAAGTAAGAATTTCTCGAGGCTAAGTACTAAGTACAACATTAGTGCTTCACAATTAGAATTCAGAAATGTTCAGCATTCGTCCTAATGTTACAGATCTTCTAGGAAAAAATATTTTAGACAATCAAGTCTATTTCAATCTAATAGTAAATTCAGGAAACAGTTTATTCTTTTTACTATACACTAAAGAAGATGTCTGCAGCTTGAAAGAATAGATTAGATAACAAGACAAGAGGAATTTCTAAATATGATCTTGTCTGTTCTACTGTTTGTGACATTAATCAACATGCTAAAGTTCTCTGGGTTTCAATTTTTTCTTGTACAAGAATAATAATGTGGCTATTATGTTCCATTATTGTTATTCAACATTTTACAAAAGGCAGTTAAATAAATAAATCATAGCTTGAGGCCAAGGCCACAATACCCCCATATCTTTGTCTGATACCCTAATCCCATTTTTTCAAGCCAAAAAATCCCAGGGATGGTTAAGCAAGACTAAGCATCTCTTTCCTTGTTTCAGGTTAATCAGACACTCCAATACCACCAGCTAGAATTTGTCAATTGATCTGGTACCTCTTTGAAACATTTGTGAACTCCAGCCCTGGCCAGAAACATATAGAGGAGAGAACAATGCAAAGGTGGCCTTCCCACCTGCTTTGCAAATGCTCATGCCAGGTATGGATATGAATATCTGGAAAAAAAAATCTGGAGATTGCTGGGCTCCACATTTTCATGGAGGAGGCCATTGCCATAAACTGCCACCTCATCAGAGGCATTACGTTCCTTGGCCCTGTATCTGTTACCCCACCACTATCACTACTATCATCACCAGCCCACATGACTCAGCGTCATTTTGGCCCTCTCTATAAAGAGTCTAGTGGATCACAAGGCTTCAGGTCAAGAGCAAAGAGTCTGGCAACTCTTGACTTAGAGGTATTGGCTGAAGCAAGATGATGATCCTTTTTTGTCTTCTATGCCCACATTTCCCTTAAAAAAGAGTAGAAAATGAAGAAACAGGAAGCAGAAAATGAGATGCTATATTTTCAAACTGAAATAGTTTGGTGTCATATCTTAGCCACCATCTCAGATGGATATCAAGGCTAAAGCCTTCTTGGGAAGTTAGAATAAACTGTGAACCATCAGAGAAGGTTGTTCCTTTTCTGACTTAATCTGACTTTTTGCTTGAATAAATCACACATAGCTTTTATATCCAGTTTCACAACTCTTACATAATCTCTAATTCTGGATTTCTTCAAAATTCTTATGAAAACAATCAATTTTGTAATAGAATAAAAATGTTGCTACTTTTTCCTCTGTTAAAGGTATCAAAAATAAAACCATTTTTTAATAAAGAAAAATAACCAAAACATAATTTCTTATCAACTGCTAAAACTTGACCTAACTAAACTCTGAACATGACATCTTAAAATAAATATTTTGATAAATAATATGATACATAGGAAAATTGTGAAAACTCAGTAAACATAAAAATAATTTCTCACAATGCTCATTGCTTAAGTCTAGATATACTTTGGGGGTTTAAAAAACTCCAGAATTGAACCATGGTGTAAAATGCAAAGAAAGTACAAATAAATCTTGTATTTTTTTTTTTCAAACATGACTGATACAATGACTAAATGAAATAATCACAAAATGTCAGGGCTCAAAATACAGTTCCAGCATGCACAAACACTCTAAATGAGGGTAGGTTCTCTGAGATCCCCCACGTGATTCTACTATGATATTCCTGCTGAACTATGGCTGTAATTAAACCCCCACGTCCAATTCTGAGCACAATTATACAGATGCTGAAGACAGTGTAGCACTTCGTAAGTTTACCTCATAATTTAAAGCCCCTGAGGAAATTCAAAAGAAAGGCTAGAACCCCATTCTTCCGAATTCACAGATGGGTAGCTTTTGCTTTTTCTCTGCTTTTATTCATGAGGAATTCCCAAAGATACCTGTGGCTCTCTGCTTCTGCTGCCTGCAGAACGTATAACAGAAACTGTGATGTCTGTAAAAGATCCCTAGGGAGTTCTCTCTGAAGAGTTTGCCTAAGTTCACAAATTCTCTCTTGTCCTTCTGTAAATATCAGAAAGAGGTAAACACGAAGGAAAAAAAAAAAGTCACCAGCATAGAAAAAGGTTGTTAAAGAGGAAAAATAGACTGGAATTAAGAAGAGAGAAATTTTAGTCTAAATATCAAGGAGAAAAAAAGAACTGATTGATAATAAACCCACTAGATTAGAGTAGTGAATGATTTTTAAAAAGACATAATAATCTCAAAACCATTTAAAACTGAGTATTTACCAAAAATAAATAAAAAATACAGAAGACCTTTAAAAAGCCAAAGCTACAACAGCTCCTAGAGGAGAATGTAGCTATTGTTAATACACATATTTTTATAATTTAGCATTTCCTGAGCTATTCCTTGAAACTAAAAATATCTAATATTTACATAGTTCTTACAATTTACCAGTCATTACTCTAAACACTTCAGATACATTAACTTGCGTCAACCTCACAACAACCCTATGAAATAATTATTATTATTATTTCTATTTTTATGGATGAGGATTCTGAGGCACCAAGAAGCTAAGTAACTTGCCCAAAATCACCTAGTGATTGAGCAGTGGAAAGTTGAGGTATGTCTTCCATGTGGCACTCTTTTGTAGAGATTTGCATAATATCTTGGTTTAAAACATCAAATTATTATATAGATAATTCAGCTTTTAGCAATTGTTATCCTGATGCATAGTCAAATGAGGTGAAACTATGAAACAGATGAGATTTGTCTACTTTATACTTTTCTACGTCCTTCTTTTAAACTCAGTCTCTACTTAGAGAGTTCCTCCCACAGTCCTTGGCAACCATTATTTTTGCATATATATATGTAAGGAAATTATATATATAACATTCTTCCTAACAAAATCTGCTATCAGTTATAAAAATAACTTAATAAACATATCCAGTGAAGGCTAGTGACCAGAGCTTCTTAGTATATAGTAAGTGCTCAATAAGTATTTATTGAATGACTATTGAATGATAAGGCATTGCCTCTCCCAAAAGTATCTTACTGATGCTCTAGCACCAAAAGTTCTGGGATTTAGCAGCTGATGAGTTTAAAACCTTCACAATGGTCCTTGCATAATTGAAATAATAACTTCAGAATTATGTTGTACAACTTGCAAGGCTAATATCACTTGCCTATGCTTAAATTAGTTGTAATGGGGTGGGGAGAGGCATTGATATTATTACAGAGATTAAAGCATAGATTAACATACCCTTTGAATGGAGAGGGAAGGGAGGCAGTTTGGGGGGCAGGGAGTAGAAAGAGTGAGGAAAGAATTCTACACAGTGGAAGTTCAACACCATGGCATTCCAAGAAAACCAAGAGTCAGCGCAACAGCGTACATCTGCCAGTTGTTTCTAAAAGGAGAATGGTTCTTCCAATGAGAAAATGATGATGAAGGATCAACTTGGGAAAAAAAATGAATTTTTACAGTGCCAACATCACGCTTATTTTTAAAATATCCCTTCAACATTTGTCTGTGTGGTGAGGAAAGAGTAGCAGGAATGCAGTTCTTCAAAATTAAAAGCATATTGGAAAAATAGTTTCATCAAGCATGTGCCTAATTTAAAATACAGAATTTTTTTTAGGTTGAACCATATGAAGCTGCCATTTTTATAGACCAAAGATGGCCAAAGTGAGGCAATTTCATATGGTTCAACCTAAAAGAATGTCATACTGATTAATATGTGGCTGTAAATCACAATAATATCTAATATTTGTAAGTCATGATTTGGTTATAAAGTATTTTTCTTATGGTTACACAGCTGGCAAATAGAAAGTTTTCTGACTGGTGAAATCTCCTTTCATTAGACCATACACACCTTCCCTAGAGCATTCATTTATTCAGAAAGTACATTTGAACATTAAGCATGTGCCATGCATAGTGCTAAAGCTGAAGGTCATTTTTCAATATGGAGGAATCGCCTGCTATTTCTTGTTCAACTTTTGACCCCCAAGAGCAATCAAATGGGGAGCCCTGTGTTTGTTCAGTGTAAGTCAGATCAAAATTGTAGTGGGGCCAGGTGGTGATAATAAACAACATGGAGTAGTGGTATATGAGATTGATCTGTTTTTTTGAGGAAACAAATGTGTACCTTAGATATGAGGACAAGCCGAGAAAGGGGGCCAGTCTGAGTAGGAGCAGCCTACTCTGCCATAAAAAGGCTGTCGTGAGGCAACAAAGCTAGAGTGAAAACAGTTCTTTCTAGGACAGTAAATGTGGGCCTGGCACCAGCAGCACCAGCAGCATCAGCATCACCCGGGCGTCTGTTAGAAAGGCATGTTCAGAAATGACCCACCCAGACCTGCTGAATCAGAAACTCTTCCAGATCTTCCAGTAATCTGAGTTTTAATAAGCCTTCCAGGTGATTTGCTGACACTAAAGTTTGAGGAACACCGTTTTCGAGAAAATGCGAGGTCATGCCAGGGGTTAAGATGAAGGGAGTTCAGGAACCCAAAAGGGGGAGCAAGAGAATCCAGGCAGTCCAGTCAGAAACACAAATCCTGCTGAGTTTCCCATTTTCATATGAAAATATGAAGTTCTCTGTCAGTGGGCATCAAGTCAGTGAAAAATAAAAATATAAATAAAAGCAAAAACTAACATGTATGGAGAGCTTATCATGTCCCAGGTTATTGCCCGAGTACTTTACATAGGTTTCATTTACTGCACAAACAGCCTTATGAGACAACTATTTAACAGATAAATAAAGCTATAAGAAATAACAAATAGGTTAAATAACTTTCCATTTTCTATGGACCTAGCAAGTCATGGAGCTAATTCAGGTGAGGCAGACTGGTTCTACTCAGCTATCAGCTGTATTTGGCAGGACATTCTAATGCACCATAGCTCTCAATCCCAATATGCAAACAAGCCCATTCTCCATACATTTTTCAATCAAAATACCATAGCACTCTGTAACAAGGTGAAAGAAATGAAGAATGTATATTCTTTTTGCTGAATTTCCACCCCAACCAGACACTTCAGTTTAGAGAAAAAGCATCTATCAGAGAACAAAGGATGTAGCGCCACCTAGTGGATAAATGTCTCCATTTATTTCAAAAGGCCTTTCAGTTGGTGCAAAGAGCAATGTGAAAATAGAAGATACTCCTGACAAATCGCTGCAAAGCTAGCAAACCCAGCTATGAGCAGAGACTTAGTTCAAGAAGCCAACTCAGCTGTATTCTTCTTCGGTCATGACCCTATCCTGTGAGCTGTTTAGGCAACAGCCCATTTTGAAGGAACACAAGAAATGAGTTGCCCAGCTAGGAACCCTGTTATTCTTCTGATTTCTGTACTGCTTTCTGCATCTGTACAGAATGCTGAGAATGCCATCTTATTTCTCTGTGACTTTCTGGTTGGAGTAGCAAAAAAGAATTATGTTTGTAAGTAGGAAATGCTAATTCTGCTTAACTACAACAAATCCCAATTAGGCTTTTCATTGGATAAGACACACCTTTCATTCTCTGGATGCCCTTCTGAGAAAATGAGCACAAGAGGGCAGGTGAAGAAATGGGACACAAGACAGTGAAGCAGTTTGCCTTAGTTCATTTAGTGACAGGAAGGTCAAAATGACAGATTTTACCAGGTTTAGTCTGACTCTAGATCCAGATCCATCAAGAAAGAGAACCATTATCTCTGTCATGTGCTCCAGAGATTGTTCAGATTGTTCAGGGAAAATTTCAACTTCCTGTGATTCTGTGATCTGTTGTCCCAAAGAGTAAAATCTCATTCTGCTTTCCGAAGCCACTCCCAGCATTTGCTCTATGGCAATAAGGCTCTATGTTTATTCAAGCTTAGGAGATGCTGGACCCTTGGTTTAGTTGATGCATTTCTAAGGGAGGGATGTGGTCCACTCCCTTTCTTCAGGTATTTGGCAAAAGACCCTTTCTCTCTCTCTCTCTCTCTCTCTTTTTTTTTTTTTTTTTTTTTTTTTTTTTTTTTTTTTTGAAGAGCACTCACTAGGACTTTCATTGTGGTGAGACACGCAACACACAATGAAAAATCCTGACCTACAGTGGGTGGCATGCTTATCACAAAGCCTTCTCTCGTAGTGCACATCTTAAAATGATGTACTCAGATAGACCATCTGTCAGCATGGTAACTTCGGTAACCAGTATTTAAGATATTCAAGCCTTCTAAAAATATTGTGTCTTTGGGAAAAGCGAAATATCTATTGTAATTTTCCAATATAATTACAGGTATTTTCTTCTTAACGGCCATAGCTCCACCAGCCCAGGGAAATGAGATCACTTTCAAGCCTCTGTGGACAAGAGAGAATGATCGCTTACTCCATCTCCTCAGCACATCTCTCTAAGTCTGAGTGATAGCCCTCTGCCCCCTCCATAGTTCTGGAGTCCCTTCATGTCTCCCAGATCTGATTCTTCCCTTCAGCAATTAAAGATGTATTTGGTGGCCTGGCAGACAGAGGCTCTGGGAGTTCTAGGAGACTTAAGATACAGTATCTGCTCCCTCAGAGCTTAGATTCTTATCTCTGAGATTGCTCTTATCCGCTCAGCTGCTATCTTTATTCTCATCAGTAGGGTTCTCCTGCCACCTAAGAAATATCCAAGAGGAGCTGCATTGCCTCTGCCCTGGATTTTCAGTTTTTTCAGCATACCAGCAAATGTCACCTCTGCCCTGGCTTTTTTGCTGACCAGGGCTGAGGCCACTGCTGGAGCTGTGCTTGGTGATTTTTGCTATTTTCCATTTTATCTCCATGGTAGTGCTGCTCTTGCCTAGAATGGTAAAGACTGTCTCTATCTTTCCACTTTTTTGCAAAACTAGACATCAGAGACAAAATGGCAGACAGAGAACCTAGTCACCATTGTGCTATCAATTTTCTCTTCAGTTCTAGAAAGCCAGGAAACAAAGGAGCTGTTGCCCAACCCTCCTAACAGGCTCCAAGAGCAGAGGCAGCCTAACTGCAGCCTTAGGCAGTGCCCTCTCAGCCCTTCCAAGCCCAGCTCTGCTGGCCACCAGCAGACTTGATAATCCTACGCTACAGAACCTGTACAATAACAAGAGTTTTTGCTCATCCTTGCAAGCTCTCCCCACCCAGGCAGGATTTCTTTTTATCATTTGAATTGGACAAAAATGTGCCTCTGTTAAAGTCACACCCCAGAGAGAAGGAAGGAAATGCTAGTCTTCCCTTCCTCCTTCTGAGCTGTATTGTCTGTTTCCCCTGGGCTCAGAAGTTTACCTTGTTAATGCAATTGTGGGCTTACCCAGCAACAGAACTGCCATTTATAAGCTCACTTCCAGGAGGAATGGCAATACCTAGAGCACAGATTCGGGCACCAGAGAAAGCACGGCTATTCAATGATTGAAGTGGTAAGTCCAAGGTCACCCTACCTGCTGATATATAAACTTTCAAAATGAAAGTTTATGAGTCGAGGACTTCTTTTATTTAGGCATTGACTGATGATCCTCTAAACCCATAGAAAATAAAAGATTAAGGGCTGTCTGAAAGTAAACTTTGTTACACAAGACTTCAAATGTGAGCTGGGGGAAGGAGAGGCAAACTACAGTTCCCAGGTGGCCAGAGAGCCTCTCTCCAGAGAGCACAGAACCTGATCGCCTATATCCTGAGTAACTACCAGCTCCCATCTTGCCCATTACAAGGTTTGGTCCTAACTTTCTATGTCAGGATAATAGGAAGTACCAGCTTCACACCTTGCTTGGAAAGGGTACTGACTCCTGCCTTAGATCATCTGAAAGAGAAAAAAAAAAAAAAGCTTTAGGCTAAATTCCAAGGGAAAATTAGATACTTAAACCAGTTTTTTTTCTTCTTGCAACATAATTTATATGCGAACAGAGATAAAACACTCTTCAATGAGTGCCAAGAGCTCATTGTTCTCAGGAATAAATACCAAATTCTTTCACAGGATGTTCAAGGCCCTCCCAGGTCCCTTCCTACTGGCCTCCCAAGCCCTGTATCTTACCACTCTCCATGCCAGCTATGCTGGTCCTCTTTTAGACCCTCCCAGGTACCATGCTACACCCTTCCTCAAGGTCTTTGCATAGCTGCTTCCTCTGCCTGGAATTCACTTTTACCTTCACCCAGTGAATGCCTACTATAGAGTCGGTGTTCATCTCAAATGTCAGCTGCTCCAGGATTCCTTACCTCAATCCCTGGCCTCTATTAGATCCCCCCACCCCCACGACTGCCATTTACTTTCATGGTCCCCTTGACTTCCAAGTACTTTTTGTAATGAAAATTAAGTAATTGGTTCATTTGGGCCTGCCTCTTCCACGGCAAGAGCAGAAAGAATTGCACAGAAGCATCTAAATTGTGAAATGAAGAAAGGAAGGAACATCAAAGCTTTAAAACAAATTTTAAAGTAACCTCCTATAGGTCACAGTTTCTGAAGAGAGATGATATTGCATTGGATTAAGGACAAAACTCCTGAGCCACACTGCCTGGATTGTCACCTCAGCTCTGCCACTTACCAATGGGTGTGACTTGGGTAAATTTTCATAGCCTTTCTCTTCAGAGTACTTCTTTGTAAAAATAAACTATTTACACTTTGTAAACTCCAAGCTCTGCTATTTGTTTTGTTTTTATAAGCTTTCAACCAGCCTGTAGGCTACCTGAACATATGTATCCTTCTTTACTGAGCCAGACAGGGGTACTCGTCCATGATTTAGAGTTATGGTGTTTTATTTCTTTTCTTTACAATGAATGTAGGTGAGCACTATGTTTTTAACGACCATTCAATGTTCTGCATAAAACTGACATCTATGGATTGAGAGCCTAAAAACTGTTTTGGAATATAACTATAATTCTTATTGCCAAACCAGAATGATCTTTTAATCTTCACAGGGTGGAGATTAAAGATTTTTTTTGGCAAAAAAAAAAAAAAGGGAGGAAGTTGTCTCATCTATTTTTGTCTTCCCTGATGTTCCTTTTCTCCCCAACTCAGGAACTTAGACCACTTGCTCATCATTCTCAATAAGATAGTTTCCAAAATATTCATATGATATGAGATATTTTGCATATAGAGAGAAATATATATACACACACATATACACCTACACAAATGCACGCGCACACACACACACACATGCATATGTATACATGTAATCTCATATTTTTCTTCCCTTAACTTTATTTACCAGAAAGCAACATCAATCCTTTGAGAGCATCACTCAAGATAATTATAATCGGAAGGATCCAAATTCTGGCATTGCAATTACTCAAGCTTTAGATTTCTTCCTAAACTCTAATACTCAGTTATCTTCATGACCAGCCACATCTACCTAAAATACACAGTGTGAAGTAAAAAAAGAGAGTGTAAGTGAAGCTAGCATTATTATATTTCCTAATAGGTTGTATCCTTGTACAACCCGATGTAGGAAGTCAGCTGCACAATGCTGAATGTCATTCTCACCACCTATTACCGGTCTACCCTATGCTTACAAAACATATAGATATGCATGAATATATGAAATGAAAAGCAACAGGCTGTGTAATTAGATCATTAGAAAAACAGGGACATAAAATCAAGGTTGTCTCTTGGTGTCCAGTCCAGCAGTTTTAAATAGCGTTGATTAGAGCATGATACCATCTCATCTTCACCATGGCTGTAAAGAATAAATTGGCCACATGACAATCCAGAATGACCACGGTCTCAACATCCTCAGTCTCTCAGTTTCACTAGCCTGCATCCCTCCATATTTGATACACATCTTTCTAGCTGCTATTGGTAGTTCAAATATAAAGGCAAGAACAAAGACTGGGCATATATTTACTAATCAAAATTTGCTGAAGTCCAAGTTTGGCCCCTGACTCACTTGCCTCCTCCAATGAAAAATTCTAACTGATATTACTAGAAAATAACATTTGCTTGTATTTGTTTCTATTTATCTAAAACCTATAGATAAATAGATTTTAAGTGATTTTCTTTACATTTTATCCCCAAGTTCATGAGATAATTTATTACCTTATATCTACAAAGTGACTCCATTTACTATTAATATAACTATGCCATTCTTCTAAAGCTTCACTCTTGAATATTATGACAAAATAGCAAGAACATAATTTTAACATGCATAAAAATTATTAACATGCAGCTGTGCAAGTATTTCTTTCCTGTAGTGAGGTCCACAATCAATTCTATTTGTGCATACTATACAAAAAGAGCAATAATTTAACACTCTTTGATTTTTTTCCTTTTCCTGAAATCTTTTCGGGAGGTAGTAAAAGGCCTCAAAACCCTAAGCTTTGTGCCAAATATCTGCAACAGTCCTTCTGCAAAAACTTGAATAAAATAATTAAGAAGCTGCTCAAGCAACCATTTGCCACAAGCCAGATTGAGGGATTTGAAATATGTACAAATATTTTTAAATAACCCCCCAAAGGGGATATTTGTACTAATAAGCGAGGACTACTGCAGCTCCTGCAGCCGGCTCTGCATCCTGGGAGTACATATGAGTAAATATAAACAGGTTCCAACATTTTTCATCTTCCCTAAGGTATCCGAAAGAAATACTCTGATTTTAACTGCTACGAATCTGGGGCAGTGCTTTTTCTAATAAGATTTCATAATCTTCACAGCACAATACTCTCTATGTTAGAGCAATCCCATGACTCATAATTCCCCAGCAGTTAGTGTGCCAGGGCAAACTTCTGAGTCTCAGATAACATTACAGCTGTGGTTTATGCCCTGATTGATAACATAGTCAACGGAGGCAACCTGTCCCAGAGAAAGGATCCAAAAAGCTTTGCATAGTGTTCACGATACAGATAACCCCCTGATTGACATCTGTGGAGGAAAACCTTTGATGGATGAAAGAAGCTATAAGATCCTGTGCACCCAGATAGCCCTGGTGAATTTCTCGTATATCACTCTTTAGACAATAATAGCACTTCAGTCATTTTATTTGGTCACGAACGCTTAACTGGTTTTTATAACAATATGTTTTGCAGAGAGTATTTGATAAATATAAGGAAATCATTTTATGCTAGATCCCAGAGGACAGGTGAGGGAAATGCTGTTAAAAGACAATATTTCTTTGTTATGTATCACATCAGGCCCTGTACTGTTACTGGAGCCTGAGTCAAACTGGAATGTTTAAGTGCCTGCCTGGCCAACTCATCTCCTGATTCCTTGCTACTCAAAGTGTGGTCCTTGTTAGAAATGCAGAATCTCAGGTCCACCCCAGACTTACTGAAGCAGCATCTGAATGTTAACCAGATCTCCAGGTGTTCCTATGCACATTCAAGTTTGAGAAGCTCTCTTCTTGCCACCTTAAACCAAGATGCAACCCCAGGCTGAAGCCAGTAAGCAAGAGGAGGGACAGGGACGTGGCAACCAAGAGTTTCTTTCACATCTCTTTTCTGTGGCCTTTCCATAGAAGTTCAGCATTAACTGGCAGTCTTAAGCTGGAAGTGAAATGGCTCTAGTGGGTCACGGATTATTTGTGAACTAGTAAACACACAGAGGAGTCGTGCAATAAAAGGAGTAGAAGGCACTTCCTGAGAGCTTGGGGAAAGAATTAATCACGACTTTGAGAGCCTCTTAACGGTTTATACTGAAAATCCTTAAATTGACCTGGAGCGGCTGAATGACTGTGGTGTGTAGAGCAGAATGTTAGATACTCTGAAGCTTATCTTCTTCTCGGGTGCACCTTACCTGTACTCATAACTTTCATCTAACATGATTCAATCCATTCCTAACTGTCTTCACTAGTCTGTTAGATAATATCACAACTAAAAATTAGTTATTACATACAATCACTAATATAGCATATTTAAAGCAAAGAGAAACCAAAAAAAAGAAGAAATAAAATATTGTTTGGATTCTGATACAACTTGTGAAGTTTCTGGTTATAGAGAATAAGAGATTAGTTACTATGTGTAGCCTCTTTAGAGATTAATTACAAATTTGAGAGCTTCTTAATTGATTGAACTGAGCAACTAAGTTTCTAGGCTGCCAAAGAGACTTCTTCAGAGTTTAGACAACTTTAAAAGATTAATAACTAATGTTATTAGCATGTGGCCTTTCTGCCTCACCTAAAAAACCAAAGTGGAGTGCCATGTGAAGAATGCTAGAGATCAAATTGGCCAGCACTATTCAGCAGTGTGCCTCTGGAAAGCCCTCCAAAAGAGAGAACCCTTTGCTGACGAAGGAATCTTTAACCTGCAAGTGTCAGGTTTCTCGAACAGAAACGATAGGATTTTTCTGTTTTGGGCTAAAGGAATTATTAGATTTGACTTTTCTTATAATAGCAAGAGAGCCCAAAATTTACCAGCTTTTATGTTTCATAGGAAGTAAAAAATAATAGAACTGAATTATTTTATTTTTGAATTCCTTGGGTCAATCAAGAACAGCTCTGGGGTCCTCTCACTACTTTGTATTCTATTGGGCCAGCTGGCGGCTGAGCTGAATACAGTACAGCACTTTTGTAAATACATAGAAATATCTAACATGAATGATAGGGCTCAAATCTTTTCAAAGCTATTACATTAACATACAAAAGATCTTCTAGCCAAACTAGGTCATAGGGCCACAAGCAAAGACCCCAAAGGAAATGTTTGTTGTTATTTTGTCTTTTCCTCAAGCATTGTTGTACTTGATGAAATTGAATAACAACATCTAAGATATATCTATATGGCATTGACACTATAAAGCCCTGTCATGTACTATTTTATTTAATACTCAGAGCATCTCTGTGAGAAATGTATTAAGATCCCTGTATTATAGATGAAGAAACTTCATTCCCAGAGCTCTGCCCAACACCTCATGGGTAGCAAGTGAAAGAGATTGTTTCCTTAATAAAGGAAAGTCAATACTACATTTAATTAAGAAGGAGATATGTCAACACTCTCTCCTCAATACCACCAGAAGAAATTTAAATTGTGTAGAAAAATATAGAAAGGCAAATAATAAATAAAAGATCCAAGCCTTCGTACAGTGTAATTTTCTGGAGTAATATCACTGTGAGGAGTTTCATTTCCTTTTCCTAAAATGCAGCTTCTGTCTCTATACTTTCGAGTCCTGGTCACTATTCAGAATCTAATGTAAGTCCTTCCTCCTCCTTGAAGTCTACCTTGCATACTACCCAGAAGTGAATATTTTTTTTTACTCAAACTTAGCAGGAATCTTGACTAGACATGAATCATGTCACACCTTGAGCTACTGTTAGTCGTGTTCATGGCTCGCCTGCCTATTTCGAGTGTAGTCTCTAAAGTGCAGGAGCTGCATCTTGAGAGTGGAACAAGAACATATGCCTTGTATGGGAATCATAGGCTCTGAAGTCAGCCATACCTAGGTTCAAATCTCAGTGCCTCCCCTTCGTGGCCATAGAATCTTCCTTGCAGCTCTCTGAGACTGCTTAATATTATGTTCATAATTCTCATTAAAGCATGCCAGGTTATCAGCATGATAATATGTAAGTTTTAATAGTTTTATTTCAAGGCATGAGCAGCTAACATGCTGTCAAGAAAGTACAGTCCAAGGGTGGTCGGTTCCCATTCTAAGCCAAAGGCCCACACTACAGAAGTGGCTACTACATTTGCTTCTCTTCTCAATATCTTTATCTGTGACAGACGTTTTGCTAGCTTACATACTAATCTTGTATTATTAGCCACCAAAAGAACTTAACTGTTAAGCATACACTTATAAGCTTTGGTGAATTTGCCACATTTTCTTATCTATAAACAGAGATAAGAACCTTTGCCTTTCAGTGGGATCCTGTGGATGCAAATTGAGATAATAAGTTTAAACAATTAACAGCTCACTCAATCCTTAGAGTTCATTTACTCTCTGCTAAATGACATGTTATAATTTCAGACCTGTCCCCCAGTCTCCAATATCTCTCCTACTCTCAGCTGATAAACTCATTTCCTTGTCTACTAAGAAAGTGGAAGCAGCACAAACCAACTTCTTTTCACACAACCACTGCATCTACCACCTCATGCATCTGAACACCTAGAATCTGGTTTCCAGTGTTACTTTGGTGATGAGTCCATGCTCCCAGCTAATGCCAGCCCCTCCACAGATTCTCTAGATACCATCGCCCCTCATCTACACAAGTGCATCACTGCCTGCCTTCCCTCCTTGATCATCAGTCTTTTTCTTCACTACAGGATCATGATTGTCAATACATAAATATACCAGAATTTCTTGTGCTATTATACCTTTGATTCCAGTGAAAAATAAGAAAAACCCACACTGAAACCCACATCCAACTTCAGCTACAGCTACATTTTTCTGTTCTCATTTACAACAAAAATACTAAAAAGAATGATCTACACTGCTTATTTCTAACACCTTACCTCCTCATCTTGAGGCCACTCAGTTAGGCTTTCATTACTAGCACGCTGCCAAACAACTCTCCTCAAGGTCTTCTATGGTGCCCTCAGTGCTAAATAGTTAATTCTCAGATATTACAGTTATGAAGAACACATGATACAGTTAATCACTTGCCATTTTTTTTTTGGGGGGGGGTCAGCTTTATTGAAGTATAATTGACAAGAAAAACTTGTATATATTTAAAGTGTACAAGGTGATGTTTATATATATACATATATATATATATATACACACACACACACATATAAATGTATATATATATACATATATACACACACCTCATTAAATGATTACCACAATCAAGCTAATTAATGTATTTATTGCTTCACATGGTTACCTTTTTTAAAAAAAAAAAAGATCTATTCTCTTAGCACATTTCTAATATACAATTCAACGTTAATAACTAGAGCCACGATGATGTACATTAGATCTCCAGAAGTTATTCATCCCATGTAGCTAAAACTTTGTACCCTTTGACCAACAGTTCTCCATTTTCCCATCACCTAACCCTCAACCCCCCACCCCTGGATCTCCTAGTAACCATCATTCTACTCTCTCTTTCTAAGGGCTCAATTTTACTTGCTCTTTCTTGAGATGCTTTATTCATTTGGCTTCAAGGTCACCACACATTTAAGACTGTCCTTCTATCTTACTGGCCATTCCTTCTCCAGACCCTTGGGTGATTCTTCCTCAACCCTCTGACTTTCACCTGTTAGAGTGGCCCAGGTTCAGATCTCACATTCTCCCCTATCTTCACTCACTCCCAAGGTAATCTCATCCTATCTCCTTTCTTCAAACAGATATTGATGTGCTGATAAGCCTCCCTAATTTTTATCTCCAGTCAGAACTTCATTCTTGGATCCAAGCTCATTTCTTCCATCTGCCTTGATATCTCTTACATGCCTAGTCAGTATCTCAAACTTAACATGCATAAAAGTCAAACTCCTCATCATCCTCTAATCCTTATGTCAGTATGTAGCAACTCCATCCTACCAGTTGCACAAACCTAAAGACCTTAGAGTCATCCTTGAGATTTCTCTTTCTCTCACATGTGATATGTAATCCATCAGAAAGTCCTACTGGCTTTTCCTTCAGAATCCTGTTTCTCTTGAGCTTGATCACTATCTCCTCTTATCCTCGACTCTAGCCTCTGTTGTAAAGCCTTCTGACTGGTTTCTCTGCTTTCTCTCTGGCCTATACAAAATCATTTATCTACACAGGAAGCAAAGCAATCCCATTAAAAACTAAATTTGACCTTGTCATTGCTCTGTTCAGAAGCCAAAATCCCATCAGTGACCCATGAGGCCCTATAATCTGACCCTACTATTGCTTCACCCAGTTTCTCTGACCTTGTCTCCCCTCCTTCACCTCTCTCCAATTTCACTGGCCCTCTTGCTGTTATGACAAGCCAGGCAAGGCACACTCTTTCTGTTGTACTAGCTCTTTCCTCTGCTTGAAAATGTCTTCTCTGAGATTTCTCCATGGCTTTCTTTCTCAATTTGTAAATGACGCCCATCTTACACATAACCAGGGAAGCCTTCAATAATTCTCCTACATTAAAACATCAGTCTTTTGCATCCATCTTCCCCTTTTACTCCAAATGTGCCTATGTGATTATCTGACATAGGATGTACTTAAAGCACTTACGATTTCTGTTTCTCAATAGAATGTGAGCCTTATGCAGTTTCCCTTAAATATATGCCCTGAGGTTAGAAGTATCCCTGGTACACAGCAGGTGCTCAATAAGTGTTTTCTCAAACGAATAAATAGCAACTACTCCATAACTTTTATTGTTGCCATCATCATCATCACACGGTCTCTCAAAGCCACACCCAGGACTTGTTCCAGGCAAAGTCTGGGGCTATTCATTGCTGATGGCAAACAAGGCAAGAATGCACAGTGATAAACACAAATCTCTGCTTCCTTCTAAGTGTCTATAGATTTATAAATACATGATTTACACAAAAGTCAGTCTAGTAATAAAAGATTTCCTTCTACCCTTTTAGCAGTTTTTGAGATGATAATGATTGTGATAATTTTTAAGGCAAATAGAGTACAGTACTACACACTGAACAGCACAGTGGGGGAAGTGGATTTCTTGTCCTTTAGATAATCTACAGTAGTTACTCTGGCCTAAAACTGGTGAAACTAAAATTTTTAGTCCTAAAATATCATTATCTAATGAGACAGCATCTTTTTTATATTATTATTCACAAAAAAAATAGAGAGCATATAAAAAATGGTTAATATCTTCTCTGTTCTAGATCCCATTTGACTGTTTTCTGCCATACAAGCCCAATATGAGAGGTAATGCGAACTTTTCACCATCAATCAACTATTATTTTATTCAAGATTTATTAGGCTATAGCCCTTTTCTAGCCATACTATGTCTTCCTCCACATTTGCTTTATTTTTATAAAGTCCTATTAGTAAATTCTTCGTGATCCTAAATAACCATAACGATTAAGCACATAATAATTGTAAATTGAAAATCTATGTATTGTATTAGCTCAATTACTCATTTTGTGAATAATTCAAATTCCCAAAGAAACTCATATTTCATTGCTATGTTATTTATTCTGCAATTGTAAATACAGCAATACTTTATTTATGTGGGATTCATCAATTTGAAATATAAAGAAATTCAGACAAGGATGTCCTTTTTAATAGGTTGAATAATTTTGCAACCCAATATAAAGGAGAAAAAAACTTGAGAATAGATTATTTAGCAGAACTCATGGAAATATTAAGAACAAGATTTTTGTTTGTTTTGTTTTTAAGGTAAAAGTGCTTAAATATTCATTCAGTTACATTAGTATTATTTAGTAAAGTATCCCACCTAATAGCAGGATTGTTTCAACTCTGATTCAATGGTTCTCTCAACTCTTTGATGTTATTATTTCAGTCTATAAGCACTTCCACTTGAAATTAACCATATAGCATACACTGAATTATAATTATTATATTAATTGTAGTAGTACAGCTGTGCATCACTTAACGATGAGGGTGCATTCTTAGAAAGGTGTTCTTGGATGACTCCAGTGTTGTATGAACATTACAAAGTGCACTTACACAAACCTGGATGGCATAGACTACTACACACCTAGGCTAGATGGTATAGCCTAGTGCTCCTAGGCTACAAACCTGTATAGCATATTACTGTGCTACATACTGCAGACACATAACATGATGATAAATATTTGTGTATCTAAACATAAAAAAAGGTACAGTAAAACTATAATATGACAGATTTAAAAAATGGTACACCTGTGTAGTGCATTTACTATGAATGGAACCTACAGGACTAGAAGTTCCTCTGGGTGACCCAGTGAGTGAGCAGTGAGTAAATGTGAAGGCCAAGGACATTACTGTACACTACTGTAGACTTTCTACACACTGTCCCACAAGCCATCCTCTTGCTTCCATCCAACAGGGCCAGAAGTGGAACAGAGGAGCTATCAGTGTTACTCCATTAATAGAAATGTGAGCTGGACTGATGGGCAATATTGAGGAAAAACTGGCTGGGTGAGTCATAGGTCACCATAACAGTGACCATCAAGAGGGAGTGAGAGGTGGCCTGAGAGACAATGGGAGTAAAATATTAAGATGGAGATATGAAGGTACATAGTGGTTTGTCATGGCAATGTGGTTTTGGCTATTGCATGTTGAAGCAGTGGTCAGATTAATGAACTTTGTGGTATTCATTTAAAAAGAGGGTGTTTAACGTGAGAAATGTAGCACTGACTATACAATATTTTGACTTTGGAAATTTGTTTTTTTGTTCCTTTGACCCTATCTGGCACAGAGGGCTCTTTCTGGCATTAAATTGATGGGAGCAATTAAATTTATATATACTTTTTTCATTATAACCTGAAAATATTTTTAATGTACAGGAACAGGCTGACTCCACACTACCACATAAAGCTTTTACTACCTGGCAGTGTAACTTAGTACTTGTTAAGGTAGCTCCTGTAGCTCCTATGTCCTTATGCAGGGTCTTAGGTTCTCATCCAAGAATATGCAGCATTGTACTCTAAAGACCATCAAGCTAGATCTGAGAGGGCAGTAGCAACCCCTGGATACGTAGCACTGAGGAGACAGGCTCCTCTGTGCCGAAATAGGTCAGTGGCTGACTGACTGCGATGTATTCTAGCACTCAAAATTGAGTTGCTATCAATGAGAGAAAATCTATTGTCAAGTCTCAAAGATATTGCTCCATCAGAGAAAAAAAAGCCTTCCTGAACCACATATTCCTCCATTTCTTGTAGGAAATTCAGTTCCATTACAATCTTATGAAACCATTGTCCTATATGAGGTTCGTTCTTGACCGAAACATCATTATGAGGTGCGTGACTAGAGTTTAAAAGTAATAAACTGAATTACCATTAAAGTAAATGCTGTAATTCAACATGCTTGCTATTTTAGACTTGCCATTTCTCATCTAATCTGTTAATAATGTTTTAGTACATAAGAAAGCACAGGAGACATTTTAAAGATCAGTAACATTTTTTGAATGAGACAATTTAAGTGTAATTTGCCTTAGATAAAAATTTTTTTTCAGCTTTTAGTAAGCATATTTTAGTGAATTTGCTTTATTATCTTTGTGACATCAAATTGTTTGCTCAGTTAATTCTATTAATGCAAAATTAACTATATGCTCTACTTACTGAAAATATCAGTATAAAAATACTGTGTTCTATATAGTCCATATTTTATATTCTATTCTATTTTAAATATTTCATATTTAATTGCAAGAATCATTAGCATTATAAGTGATATCAAGAGTTAGTGTGAATTCAACAAAAATTTTCAAAACTGATAATTCATCTGGAAGACATTGCTTTAACCTTCCTGTGTTAAAAAAAAATTACAAAATATTTTTCCTTATTGACACTGAATATTTATAAATTCACTATTTATCAGCTTGTTTGTTGTTTTCATTACTTGAAATGCCTCAAGGAGCCATCATACCCACAGATCAAAATTTTAGGCACAGATCATATGAATTAAAACTATCTCAGCAGACACAATGTTGGTAAGTGGGGAAAAAATTATATTTTGTACCTGCTGGTCAACAAACTAGCAGTTTGTTTTTCCAGAAGGGAAGGGAATTTCGATGACAGGGGTCATCTGAAAACTTCTGTGTCTGCTTTCTTGAGATTCAAAAATGGCCTCATATGTTCTCTCAGAGCCCCAAGGCTTGAAAGTCATCCAAAAGCTAGGAACCAATCTAAAGTAGATTGGCTTATACTCAAATTTAATGAAACTTCCTTAGAGGAAACTGATTTCCCTCATTATCCTTTATGTAGATAATATGTGGAATTAATTCTCCTTCACTAAGTTATCATTACATTGAGCAGACAAACACAGATATAATGTTATTAAAAGTAATGGAACGAGTTCATCCACTGTTAACTTTAATGGTTTATATCCTCTCAAGTGTCCCAAAGAAATGTCTCTGTCTCACTGTTTTAGCAGATTAAAGGTCAGAGCTAAGGTTACAAAATTTCATGCTCACTAGAGAACGATGTGCTCTCTCTCTCAGGTCTTACTCCCTTTGAGCTTTGAATGAAACTAGGAAGAGCAGACATAATTGTTTTAAAGACTTCTTTCCAACTATGATGGTAACAGACACAGGTATATATGTACTTCACATGTTTATTTTGCACAGTAATTGCAAAATACAATTTTATTTTTACAATAAAATTATAAAGAGAACATGAGATATTTAACTTTAACATTCCTTTCTGGGTATTAGAAATAGTATTTCTTTTTTATATTCAACAATCATACTTACATATTAATATTGAGTGAATAAAAACTGAGCAACTAACACCTTATATTTTAATCATCAATCTTGTTGTTCATTTTGCCAAAGTAAAACCTAATCAACCTTAGTAAAAAGCTTTTACTAAGCATATCTCAGCTATATAAAAAAATCACAGAACTATAAGTGCAATATAAAGAATATACACATACATATTCACATATATTCATATGTAGACACTTGTGTATTTATAATATAAAATATATATTAAATGCATATATGTAAAATATGTAACAGACCATCACAGAGGTTTGTGCTCACCCCTATTTTATTTTCGTTTATTCAACAATCATTTGTTGAATCCCTATTATGCATTAGACACTGTATTAGTATTGAGAATATAAAGAAAAACAATACAGGTTTTGTGCTCTTAAAAAGTTCATGATTGAAGAGGAAAAAAGGCAGACAAATAAATATCAATAACTGTAATTACATTAGAACAGCTCAGCACAAAAAGTTGTTTTCATAAAAAAACAAGAAGAAAAACAAGACTGGACAAAATATAATAACAAGGACAAAATTTACCCTCTGGTTTAAAATAACTAAAATACCAGACAAAATATGTAAAACTACAGTTATCAACACATTAAAAATGAATGAAATTGATCTTCAAGAAACATAAAACAAATCAAGGGAGCCCTATGTTTATCCCAGTTTTCTACCTATAAAATATCCCCACCATATGACACAGGGAGAGAAAATCCAGGCAAAGCCCAGTGAACATCTAAGTTACAGAGACAGAGAAACCAAGATGCCTGGTGTTTGCAGGGCACAACACTGAAGAGGAGAGAAATACACAGAAAAAGAATTCTAAAGGTCAGTGGATGATTACTACTGAGTATTCAGTTAAGTAGCAAGCAGTGCATTCATGAAAGAAAACTACCTGAGGCAAGAAAAGAATCACCCAGAAAGATTAAAGGTAATAGTACCCGAGGACCATACAAGGCCAGGAATGATTCCTGTCACCAATAAACAAAATGGAAAGTCTAATAATTCATTAGTATGATTTGAAGAACTGAAAAGAATAGTGCTCAAAAGTCGAGATAAATAAACTCTGTTCTAGTCCTACATATCAAACCTTAAAAAAAAGACCTAAAAGGGTTGAACTATTACCAAGTACTTTAACCATATTTCAGTACGAAGCTCAAGAACATTTTTTATAAATACAACAATACTCATCAAACACAATGCATGGAATACATAAAAAAATTATCAAGTATGTAAAGAAAGAAGGAAAATACTATCTATAATGAAAAGAAAAAATGTCAACCAATGAAAATTAACCCAGATAACATACAGATGGCATTTAAAAAGTTATAACTGGATTTCATGTATTCAAGAGGCTAGAGAAAGATCAAACATTTAAATCAAAGATATAAAAAAGCCCCAATTTGAATTTCTAAAAGCTAGTATTATAATATCTGCTTTGTAAAATATACAATCTAGAAATATGACAGATGACATTTTAGAAAAAAAGATAGCAAACCTGAAGACATAGTAATAGAAACTCTCCAAAATAAAATGCACAGAGTGAAAAGACTGACAAAAAATGTAAATGATTGGTAAAATTTAAGACAAAAAATAACCAGTAAAATATAAGACAATTTTAAGTGACCAAGTATATGAACAACTGGAATTCCTAAAAGGGAAGTGACAGAATAAAATATTCAAAAAATAGGAGCTGAAATTTTCTAAATTTTATAAAAAGTATAAATATATATATCGAAGAAGCTTAACAAAGTCTAAGCACAAAATATACATAAAGAAAATTATACCATGGAACATACTTAAAACCAGTGATAAGAAAATGTTAGAAGCTATAAGAGGAAAAAAATTACAGAAGCACAAATACATGGATGACAGCAGATTTGTAGGAGGCAACAAAAGCAAGAGGATAGTAGTATAATATCTTTAAAGTATTAAAATAAAGAAAACAACTTAGAATTCCTTACCCTACAAAAATATTTATTTAAATGAAGGTAAATTAAAAACTTTTTTTTAAATTAAGAATAGTTTTAGGTTCTCAGTAAAATTTGGAGAAAGGTACAGTGATTTCTCATACACTCCCTGATCGCACACATGCATTAGACTTCCCTATTATCAACATCCTCCACAAAGGTGGTAATTTGTTACAATTGATGAACCTACACTGACACATCATAATACCTCAAAATCTGAGTTTTACATTACCATTCACTCTTGGTGCTGTACAGTATATAGATTTGAACAAATAAATAACAGCATGCATTCATATTATGGTATTATACAGAGCAGTTTTCATGCCCTAAAAATCCTCTGTGTTCTACTGATCCATCCCTCCCCCAGTCCCTGGCAACCACCATTTTTTTTATTGTTAAGGACTTTTTCAGACATGCAAAAGCTGAAAGAATTTGTAACCAGCATAACTAGAAACCTGAATCTATACAAAGGAATAAAGAGCAGTGAATATAATAAATATATGGGCAAATATAAAGGCTTTTATTCTTATTATTTAAATATTCTTTAAAAATGATTGACTGAACAAAGCCAATATAATAATAATGTGTTATAGAATTTATTATATATATAAAACATGACATTAATAGCATAAGATGTATTTTATAAACCCAAAACAAGGAGTTACAGTTAATAAGCCAACAAAGGAGACAAAATGCAAGCACAAAAAAAAATACTCAATCCAGAAGAAGAGGAAGAAATGAACAAAGAATAGAGGAGACAAATAAAAAAAATGAATAGCAAGATGGAATATTTAAACCAAATAATATCAATATCATTAAATGTAAATGGTCTATACACTTCAATTAAAAAAGAGATTATAAAATTGGATAAAAGAGCAAGACGACTATATGCTACCTAACAAGAAACTCATGTTAAATATAAATAGGTTAAAAGTAAAATGATGGAAGTTGGGGGAGGGAAATATAACATACTAACACTAATCAAAGAAAAGTAGTAATGGTTGTCTTACTATCAGACAACACAGAACAAAGAAGATGACAAAAACAAAAAGAGTCATATTATGTTTAAAAAAATTCATCAAGAAAGCATAACAATCCTTAACATTTATGTACCTAATAAAGGAACTTTAAAATACATACAGCAAAATCCAAACTGCAAGGAAAAATAGACAAATCCACAGTTTTATTCAACAATTTCTATACACCTTACTCAACAATAGAAGAAACAGAAAGAAAATCTGTAATGGTATAGAATACTTGAATAAAGTTGCCCACCAATTTGATAAAATTGAAAGTTATAGAATGCATCACCCCCAAAAAAACAACAAGAACAACAACATTGTTTTTAAGTGAACATGTATCATCTTGAGACATCCAACAAATCTTAATAATTTTAAAAGATTCAAATAATTATTGCAAAATCTATTATTTGATAACAATGTAATTAAACTAGAAATCAATAACATAAAAATATTTGGAAAATTTCCAATATTTAGAGACTATATAACATACCTCTTGGTAGCAAAGAGAAATCAAAAGGGAAAGTATTTTATACTCAATAAAAATGAAAACACAACATATCAAAATTTGAGCTAAAATAATACTAAAGAGGAAATTTATAGAACTAAACTCTACTTTCGGGTTCTATCTTAAGAAACTAGAAAAAAATAAGAGAAATTAAATTCAAAGTAAGCAGAAGAAAAGAAAGATAAGAGCAGAATTCAATGAAATGGAAAACAGAAAAACAACAGAAAAAAATCAATATAACAAAAGCTTGTCTTTGAAAAGATCAATAAAATTGATAAATCTCTAGCCACTCTAATAAGAAAAAAATGACACTATTTGCCAGTATCAAGAATGGGAGGTAAAATCAAAACTGATTTTATTAAATTATTAAAAATGTAATAATGAATGTTATCAACAACTTGACTTATCAGATGAAACAAATGTACTTTTTGAAAAATCATTTACCAAAGCTCACTCAAGAAGAAACAAATACAGTGAAAAATATCTGTTAAATAAATTAAATTTTTCACTAAGAAAAATTCTTCTCACAAAGAAAACTCAAATTACACATGACATCACTGGTGAATTATGTAAAACATTAATGAAAAAATAATACCAATTCTATATAAAAAATTGAAGAAGAAAGAATATTTCAACTCATTCTATCTGGCCAAAATTACTCAGATATCCAAACCAAAGATATTAGAAGGAAAAAAACTACATACTTCTATACATAGATCAAAAATTCATTTATAAAATTTAAGTAACTTAAATCCAAGAATATATTATATATGTTATATATGTATGTATGTATGGATATGTATGGATATGTGTGTGTGTGTATATATATATATATATATGTGTGTGTGTGTATGTGCGTGTGTGTGTGTATATATATGATGACCAACATTAGTTTCTCATTTGAAAATTAATCAAAGTGATTCATTGTGCTGACAAACTAAAGAGGAAAAATATTATAATCATCTCTATAGGTCAGAAAAAGGGTTTTTTTACAAGATCCAATATCTACATCTAACTTTAAACAAAAATAAAATCTCTCATCAAATTGGAAATAGAAAGGAATTTCCTTAGCCTGATAAAGTGTATCTATGAAAATCGTACAGCTACTAGCATACTTAACTGTGAAAGACTTGATGCTTTCCCTCTAAGATCAGGAGCAAGACAGTAACATCCTTTATCACTACTTTTATTCTACGTTGTACTGGAGATCATATCCAGTACAATGGACAAGGGGGAAAAAAGTCTTCCACATTGGAAAAAAAAAAAAGAATAAAACTGCTTTTATTCACAGATGATATGACATTTACCTGGAAAATTCTATGGAATCTACAAATAAGCTACAGAACTAAAAAGTGAGTTTAACAGTTTGCAGGGTACAAGAGCAACATATAAAAAATCAACTATCTTTCTATATACTGCTAACAAGAAATGGGAGAGGATATTAAAAATACAATCACATTTACAATGGCAAAAAATATTAAAATATTGAGAGATAAACTTGATGAATGATATATAACTTTTATACAATGAGAACTATAAAACTTCGCTGAAATAAATTTTTTAAAGACTTAAGTAAATGGAGAGATACCCCATATCCATTACTTACAAAATTATCTAAAGCTCATACTAAAATGCAAAGGACCTAGAATAGCCAAGCCAATTTGAAGAAAAGGAACATAGTTGGAGGACTGCACTAACTAACTTTAAGACATTACAAGCTATAGTAATCAAGATAGTGCAGTACTGGCATTAAGATAGACAAAGAGGTCAATGGAACAGAATGCAGAGTGCAGAAATAGATCCACACATAAATCATCTATTGATTTTCATTAAAGGGGCAAAGACAATTCAGTGGAGAAAGAATAAACTATTTTATAAATGATACTGAAACAACCAGATATCCATATGCAAAAGATAAACTTTGATCCATATTTTGTTACAGACATTAATTTAAAATTTAAAACAATAAAACTTCTAGGAGAAAGCAGAGAAAAAAATCTTCTGACCTTGAGTTAGATGAAGATTTTTTAGATAAAATACAAAAAGCATTATCCATTATAAAGCAGGGGGAGGTATAAATTGAACTTCATTAAAATAAAAAACTTGCTCTTCAAAAATAAATCACTGAAAAGACAAACAGTCGCATACTGGGAGATAATATTTGCAAATGCTATATTTAACAAAAGACTTATATCCAGAATGTATAAACTTTCAAAACTCAATAACAAGAAAATAGCTAATTATAAAAAAATTTAGCAAAATTTTGAAAAACATTTCACCAAAGAAGATATATGGGTAACAAATACATGAAAAGTGTTAGCAAGAATGTAAAGCAACTGAAACTCTCATATGCTCCAGGTGTGAATGTAAAATCTTTACAACCACTTTGGAAAATAATTTGGTAGTTTCTTGAAGAGTTATATAAATATACTTGTCACACAACCCAGACATTTAACTTCTGGTTATTTGCTAAGAAGAATAAAATCAAATTTCTCTATAAAGATTTATACATGACTGTTTATAGCTGCTTTATTTGTAATTGCCAAAAATTGAAAATAATCCAAATTCCTATTAGCAGGTAAATGATATACTCACAAAATAGAATACTATTCAGTAATAAAAGGTAATATACTATTGATATACACAACAATATGAACTAATATCAGAATAATTAAACTAAATGAAATAGCCAGACTCCCCCCTCCCCCAAAAAAAAGAGTTCATACTGTATATGTAAAAATTTATATAAAATTCTAGAAAAATGCAAGGTAACCAATAGTAACAGAAAGCAGATCAGTGATTGCCCGGGGATGGAGATGTGATAGGGAAAGGCAGGGTGGGGTGAGGAAACTTTTGGTGATGTTGAATATGTTCATTATCTAATTTTAATTGTTTTATAAATTTATAAATGTCCCAACTTGTAAAATTGTACACTTTAAGCATATGTAGTTTATGGTATTACAAATAATTGTATTACATATTAATCACTCTGTAATAGAGCTGTTGAAAAGAGATAGAAGGGCTTTGTAAGTTCAAAATTTAGGGTAAAATGTAGATGAGAAAAGAACCCCAAGTTTAGGCAAGGAGAAGTCAGTTTTTGACCTTCATCAGGACACTAAAAGGAAAGAGATATTCAAGAAGGAAGTGATTTTCAAAATATGTGAAGAATCAGAAAGGTCATCCAGAATGCAAAGGAGAAAATCAAACCATCCAACCTTTTTTAGGCATTAGTGATATTCTAGAACCCAGTTTAGTCAGAAAGATATGAAAACATGTTAAAGTTGGCTTAAGAAGTAAATTGAGGTTATAGAACAGATATGGTCAGAACATTTTGATGAGTAATGTCAGGAAAGGGATGAGGGAATGGGGAGTCCAGGACCTCAAGGGGAGATAGCACCTCAGGTAAGGTCTTCTGGGCTGAGGACACTAGAGTGAGTTGGAGAGCTGAGGGGAAGGATCCTGTTGAGAGGCAAACTGGAAGGCTTAAGAAAGGAAGAAAAAAACAAATGAAGCAAAGTTCTAAGTTGACAGGTTGGTATGAAATTAAAAATAAAAGTGGATCAAAACACTTCAGAAAAGGGGATACCCCCATCTTCCATTGAAAAGGGAAAGAAGAGATAAGAAAAGAAATATGGATAGAAATCTTAACTAAATGTATAGGAGGAAAAGAAAAATTTGTAAAAAGGGGCAGTCATATAATGATAGTTTATATCTTCTCAGTTAAAAAGGTCAAAGTAATTAGCTAGGAACTTTAAAATAGGGCTAAAAATTTAGAATAGTTGCTATAAGAGCAACCAGAGACAAGTAAAAAGTTGACAGGTAATACTAAAGGCTCAACCAAGTTTAAAAATCACAAATTACTATACAGCCAATAAACCAAAAGATATGATTTTCTTATTCAGAAAAAACAAAAAGATAGCTTGATCAAGAGCTGGAGGTTAGCCAGGAAGCACAGCCAAATGTCAGGAGGAAACAGATTGCGGTTGTTTCTTACGGTATATTTTAAATATTTCCTCAGTTCTGATACATTCATTCATTCACTGAAAAAAATATTTACTTAGAGTCTGGTAGTCCTGAGTTGTGGAGCATTCCAGAATAATTATCTTTAATGAAGGGTAACAGTATATAATCAGTAGGAGAATAAATACATTTATTGATTCCTCTTCTTTGCTATAAACATTAGCCTGGAATTGGATCACAGAATCAAGAGCCAGAAGTGATCTTAAGGGTTATAAAGTTCAATACTATGATTTTATTGATGAGGAAACAGACATAGAAAGGTCCGGGGATTTTTCTAAAGGTAATAAGAGATAGAGCAAAATTCTGTGGTTACCACTATGGATTTTAGCCAGTCACCGAATTTCTTTTTCAAAATTCTTGATTGATGTTAAAGGCAACGTATTGTACATTATTCCTAGAAATACTAAAACATATGCATTATTTGGGGGAATAATTTTGGTTAAGGGAACTCTAACAATAAGTTCAAAAATACACTGGTAATGGCTGTATCATCTACTATCTCCAAGGAATTTAAATTAAGAAAATTTCTAATTTGAGACAATACTTATTCTCAGCATATTGCAGCTCTAATACTGTTTTTAACATTTACAAATGAAAAATATATGACTATTTCAAATAATGCTATCTTACTGCCTAGTTTTTCCAGCTTTTAATTTTCTAATTATAAGATAAATATCATATCAGGAGTTGATCTGGACTAGACATTCTGAGATGACAGCAACAGAGAAGAGCAGAAAGTTATTTCAGGTGATAAATGAGATTATATATGTTCCTTGAGGTCAAGGGCCATGCCTATTTTGTTGATTGCCATATTATTTAGCATTTAGAAATTATCTACCATATAGTAAGTGCTCAAAAAATATTTATTGAATAAATTCATCAAGTGAGACCAGTGGACACAATTAATCCAAATGGGAGATGTGCATGGTATCCAAAGTAAAGACAAGCTCAAGCTCTTTTTATCTAGGCCCTGAGGACTGCAGGAAGGTCTAATCTAAAAGGTGAAGGTACAAGCAAAGAGAAACTTTAATATTTGGTATAGCAAACACAGCCAAGAAGATCCAAGGACAAGAAAGGTAGGAGTTTATTCTAGGACTCAATTTCTTCAGTGGGTCACAAAAACTCATCCATGTTACACTGACAAACCTCTGTGTGATATGGGCAGCAAGGATCAATTAAGCATAAATTTGATATAGTGGTAAAAGCACTGGATTTGGAGTCAGAAATACTGGTTTTGAATTTTAATTGTTATTAACCAAAAATGTGGACTAAGCAATTTGCTTGACTCTCTGCTCTTCTATATGTATCTTCTTGAAATTCCCCTAATTGGCAAAACAACTCTTTTCATGTTTCATACAGCTTAAACTCTGCTGTTGTGCCATTTGAACACTTACTCCTGCTGTTCTGTTATTATTTTCTCTCTGAATTCTCTCTTTGAGTTTCTTTGGGAGATTCTTCTTCTAGCCATCCCCTCAACATTGATGTCTCCAAAGAATCTGTCCCCAGCTCTCTCATTTTGTACAGTCTTCCCAGTCAATCTCATCTACACATCGCTTAAAATATTTTGTCTATAACTTAAGCCTAGATATCTCCCTTGGACTCAGACTAATATTCCAACTTCCTACTAAATGTCTCCCTATGAATATCTTTCAGCCAGAAACAAATTAACTTTTCTCTTGACCTCCTCCCCACCTGTCTTAGTCTATTTGGGCTATTATAACAAAATGACATAGCTGGGTGACTTAAACAATAAAATTTTCTCACAGTTCTGGAAGGTGGGAATTCCAAGACCAAGCCTCCAGCAGATTCAGCATCTGGTTAGGGCCCACTTCCTGGTTCACAGATGGTCAAATTCTGGCAAGGTTCTCACATGGCAAATGGGGAGAGGAAGCTCTCTGGGTCTCTTTTTGTAAGGGCACTAATCCCACTCATGAAGGCTCCATCCTCATGATTTAATCACTTCCAAAGGTCCCAACTCCAAATACCATCACATTGGGGATTATGTTTTAACATATGAATTTGAGGGGACACAAATATTCCATCTATAGCATCTCTCCGACTTCAGTTCCTTCTCCTCTATTTAGTTACCTAAACCAGTATTGGTCCTAGATGCCTCCATTTCTCTTACCCCTATGTGTTCAAGCAATAATGTTAAAAATTTTTTTCACATTCTTCTTTCTTTCTCTTATTTTCACTGCTACTCATATTATACTTTTTTTCTAGTGCCTCATGTAAGTAATACTTTCATCTGTCTTATTCTTTCTATTCATTCTCTACTCAGCTTCCAGAGTGATCTTTTTAAAAATGCAAGTCCAATCTCAATATACTCCTGCTTAATACTCTTTTACTCCTCTGTAGCTAGTTGACTCTTTGTTACAGTAGTCCTGGTATAATATTAATAATATCCCCTTTCACAATATATGCATTATATGTACACTATATATTACATATAAAGTATATAATCACTATCCTGACCCTAAAAAATGAAGTTCAACCCCATTATCATAATATGCAAAAAGCTTTTCATGACCTGAACCTCCTTACTCTTTTAGCCTCACCTGTAGTCACCTTCTCTCTGTCCCAGCCATGTTGAATTGCTTCTTCTTCATGTGTTCATCTCTTTTGTGTTTTTGTAGAGAAAGCCATCCCCATCAGAGTCATGGTATAATCCCCATTCGTCCTTTAAGATTCAAATTAAAGATTTTCTGTGATGCCTCACCTGAGCTCCATGGCATCGCTGGGAAGAATAGACCACTTCCTCCTTTGTGCATTTACTATTTGTGTAAAAGCCACTTAATGTCTTTCTTTCTTTTAATTATATCAGTTGCCAGAGCCAGCCAGAGCGAACAGTTCCCAAAAGGAGGAATGAGGATTGAGAAAGAAAGAGAGAAACAGAAGACAGAGTCGGGAGGGCAAACAGTGAATACTGTGCCCCGAGTTTATTTAGCACAGCATATATATACCTGTGGAAGAGCATGAGGAGCAACACCCACACATATGCAAATGATTGCTGACCTTTACATAAATTCTCTTAAAACATCCTTGTTCCTGTTTTCCTCTCTTATTCCCTGGGGCAAAGAACTTTCAACTCTTTCCATTAAGCCAAAGTTCTTCCTTCAGTAAGGAGCCCACCTGCTCTGCAAACTTCTAGCTTGAAGGCAACTTTAACCCTGTCTGTAGGGCATTCAGCATGAATGGCTCCCAACGATCAGTCTTTATGAAATTATGATTTCTTAGAGGTCAGGAGCTATGTCTTATTTACCTTTAGTTTCTCAACACATAGCATAGTGCCTGGCACATAGAACATAATAAATGTTTAAAAAGACTGATGATTGGATTAATGAACATGTCAGAAAGTTCTAGTGGATGAGAGAATAGAAATGAGCAGAATTTTAAGGTCAAGGCAGTGAGTCAACATGGTAATCTATGTAGCCTTATTTCACCCCCTGTGAATGAGCTTTAATCTCCCAATTCAAATTCCATTATAGATAGAAGTCTTTGGCTTTGAAGTATTACCACCAGTAAAGCCGCCCTCTGCCACTACCGGATTGCACTTTAGGAGAGCAGAGAACTAGCTGCCTGTAGGATTATTTTCAAATTCAATTTTCAATTAAAACTGTAGAGAATTGCCATTTAAATAACATTTGCTTTGTTAGAAGCCTGCAACCTAGAATGAATCAATCTCAAAAATAAATAAATATCACCAATAATTTGCATTAAGAAGGTTTACTCCCACACATGGAAAGCTATTTATTCCTCTAGAAGAAGTTCATGGTTTTCTTTCCCAATGGTTTGCCTCACTATTTCAAAGTCCTACAGGCCTTATTCCAGGAAGATCTTTTACTCCTTCAATATACATCAGAGAATCTTCAGAGCTGGACTGGTCTTTAGAGATACCTAGACCTAACTATTCATTTTTGCAGATGAAGAAATGAAAATCTAAAGACTGTAAGTACCCAAGGTTATAATTCCTGAGAGGCTAAGCCCTTCACCTCTCACATAGCCTCATCACCCCCATCATATTTAGGGTCAAATAAAACCAATTCAAATGAAACAGTAGGAATACCAAACCCCAAACACTACCTAATTCTGCAATTGTTGGAAATCTTGCATCACCAGAAATGTTCCACTAGTCATTTTTCAAGAGACTAGTTTGAAAAAGAAAGTCATATCCTTTATCATGTGTATTTCTAACATGCATTCTTGTTCCACTCCTCCATGTAATTCTTTAAAAACGGGGGCACTTTCTGTTTCATTCTCATTTATGAACTGAATTAACAATTGAGAACTGACTCAAAAGACCTTATAGTTTTCTGCTCAATAAGGCACTATGCTTTCTATGTTTTAATCACCATTCTTTTAACTTCTCCACTCTGGAGTTACCTTCCTTTTTCTTCTTTAAGGTGACAATTATAGTAATGACCACACCATCAGGTATTTCTTGGGAACTAACGATCAACTGAGGTTAATGGCCCACAGAATAACCACGGTTCATCAACTCTACCCTGTCTATCATTAATCCCCAGAGAATGTCCTGCTTCTCAATTGTTATTGCTTAATTTAAACACTTTTCATTTGCAATACAGCTACATCCTTACAATACAGCTACATCCACCAAGAAGCTTCGTGTTTGATTTTATTTGTTGATATACCAATGGTTCAGCAAGAGTGGTTTACCTAACTGGTGATCAAATAAAACTAGAATGTACCTTATTAAAAGATACTTTAAAAGCCACTAAACATCTCTAGACATGTTAATATTTTCTATATTTTGCACATGACTTTTAAATCAACAAATAGTTAGTATGCCCTGTCCTCAAGAATATAAACCCCAACTCTCCTTCTAATTCTCCCTTAGCCTTCTCCTATCTTCAACTCACAGAATAAATCTAAGTGTTTTATTTATTTTTACAAGCTAAACTTCTTGGTTCAAAGTAGTTTTAAACTCTAAATAGTGTCATAGTTGTCTGTGACACTAAATGTCACATATCCCTTACAAGCAGTTTCCAGACATTATACAGCCCACAGGACTTCTACCTCTTTTGCTATAACTGCAATGTTTCATTTCATTCAGAGATGCATAAAGCTTCACTGGCCCTCTTTTTTTGGCTCATCTCTTTCTTTAGTTTGATAAATGGAACTACAGTGGTCCTAAGGGAAGTAGGAGTGTAAGGCATAGAGAGAGAGGTCTAGGGGTAGCATGTAACAAGCCAGAGCTCTTTTAGCACCAAAGTCAAGTTCAAAAAGACAATCATATCTATATTGTGAGAAAAATATATATTGTTAACAAATAGTATTTGATAAAAATGGGGGAAAGAGATATCTATATTGTCATGTTTTTATATGAGTACAAAGTATAACACGAAAAAGATGGGAGGAATCAATGATTTTGTTAATTCCATAATAATTCTTTTAGTACAAGTAGAAAGCAATAATAAATATTAAGGATTCAAAAACATGTATTACAGGATGAATATAGTGATCAAGAGCACCCAGGAGATATAAGCTTTAGATCTGCTAGTCATTAGATAGGTGACCTTTGACCATTTATTTATTCTCTGTGGATCTCAGCTTCCTCATCTAGAAAATAAAGTATTGAACGAAACAATGTCCTCCTTTATTTTCAACAATAACATTCCATGGTTCTTTGAATCCATAATCAACTGTTTGAATAAATCAACTGTCATAATAGAATTTAATTATATGTGACAGATTTTTTCAAAATAATTACTTTTTTATACTTCAAGCTTATAAATTTACTTATGTTTACTCATTTGTCAAATATTAGTATGCAAACCGTGATGTAAGCAGTGTATAATAGAGAATGAATACAGTGGTTAAAAAAAAAAAAGGTACATGAAAGCCAATATGTAATCCCTGTTCCTATACCAAGAGGTTTACAGTCTACTGGGGGAAATAGAAAAGGTGGGTAACAATAACAAATTCAATACTACAACCAAGTTTCCTATTATGAGAAAAAAATATTTTTTAACAAATATTTGGAGATAAGTGAGAAATGAAAAGGGTTAAAAAAAAGATAAAATGGACTTGGAGCAAAAGGAATTGATAAGCTACCACTAGAAGAAGAAACTGTCGTATATTTAAGCCTTGGGCAACCAGAGTCACTGGGAGAAGGTGGTGAGGCAAGCAAGACCAGACCAAGTTGGACCCATAGTTTACAGCAAGGGGTCTGAGACTTATTTGAAGTGAAATGAGAAGCTATTGGAGACTTTTAATAAATGATTGTCAGCTAGAAAATTAATTTTTGACCTGTTCAAGAAGAATATAAAAATTGTTTTGTTCAACCAGAACATTAAGAATAGAAAGTATTTCAGTTCACCGGTGTCTGAATACAACTTTCAAAAACTACACTTTTAAAAAAATATATGAGTATCTATGTTAGGTAAATGGCTATGATAATTAGCTGAGTTATATCCTCTCTGTCAAATTTATGCTTTCACTTACTTCTTAAGTTTAAAATAAATCTCACTGATATATTTCACAATTATTTGGGAAGGGTTCAGAATTTAGTATTAGTCAAATGAATTTGCCAAGGGGGAAAGAACTTAATCTATACAGATATGCAACTAATAGAATGTTCAAAGGCAAAATGAGAACCAAGAGTCATTGAGGACATTAGTGAAGAAAGGAGAACTGTGTTTGGACATCTAAATCTCACTAGTGACAGCAATAAACGAGCTTACTTTGGGTTTCAGAATTGTTTGATATGCTCCAATCTACTATGTGAGATATAATCTTCAAAGGGAATTGATAAAAGCCTCAATATTTGGGACTTTTAAACTCAGACTGGATAACATATTAGAAAGGATTTTCAAAGAATCAGTTCTGCACTGGGAAGAAACTGAACTCTATGACATGTTTCATCCTTATATTTTTCTAGTGTTCAATAAAATTTTTAAAAATGGGAAGAGGAGATTATTCAGAATTCTTTTTATCTTCACATATACAGAGTTTTCTTTTTCTCTCAAGGATAACTGTACTAGTAAATAAAAGTGAATATATAACATTATAGCATTGCGATTTTAAATGTACTGTGGATAAGATGTCATCAAAGAAATAGATGCAATTTATGATTGACTGAATCTTAAGGAGATATGAGCTTTTAGTGAGACATGAGACCAATCATTTATCTTTTTTGCACCTCAGATATTTCAACTGTAAAAATGGGAGAACTAGGGTCTATGGCCATGCCACCCTGAACCCTGAACATGACAGATCTCATCTGATCTTGGAAGCTAAGCAGGGTTGAGCTTAGGAATACCAGGTACTGTAGGCAAACAAAAAAAAAAAAAAGAAAAGAAAAAGAAAGAACTAGGGGTAAATCTCTATATAGTACATTTACTATTAATCTATCTTTGATCTATGTTTATATCATATTTATAAATATGTAATGTATATAAAATAAGTAAATAATAAATGCGTGGACTAATAAATAAATATATGCATACTGCTTAGTCAAAATTCTTCCCAAACTGGGACTGATTAAAGTGAAAAAGAAATATATCGATTTTCATAACTGAAAATCTAGATGGTAAATTTAGGCACAGCTGGATATAGGAGCTCGAGTGATGTTTTTCTAAGAAAACTCTGTGCATAAGTATAGGTGTGGTAGGTTGGGCTAGTACTGGGTGCAGAGGGAAGACATACAGACATAGCGGGCAAGGAAAAACAACAATTGGATTAAAGAGATTTAATAAGATATCCCTACAATGTGATCTTTCTCCTCAGTTTCCAGGATGGAGTACTAGCCAATAAACCCATATTCCAAGCAGCAGGAAGAAGGAAGGAAGAAAAGTGGCAATGATTCTGGCTCTCTTCTGACAGAAATTTTCTAGAAGCAGCCATACTAGACTAGACTTCCACTTACTCCCAGGGACATAGTCAACTGCAAGGCATGCTGGGATTTATAGTTTTTATTCCAGGCAATTAAATGTCACCTAAAAAATGTTGGGGGTCCTAAGAGGAAAAGAATGCATATTCAAGTAAATAACTAAGTCTTTCACATAACTTAGGTAAAATGTAAGTGCCAAATGATTGAGAATTTTTGTGGAGTTCACTTAAACCTCGATTGTGAAATAGTTCTTAAAATATAGTAAGCACTCATTAAATATTTGTTGAAAGAACAAATAGGTAAATATTCACATATGTAGAAAAATAGATGAAATGTGTTAATGGTAATGCAAGTTCCCCAAAACTCCTTTACAGATTGCAATAGCATAAAAGCAGCTTAAAAGCAGCTTAAAAGCAGCTTCTTCATCCTCCATAGATGACATGAATAGTAAAACATGAGTTGTAAAGTCACAGATGTAGATTGATATCATAGGTTCACCACTTACTAAATCTGTGATCTTGGCAGATCTGATTTCACTGACCCTTAAGATATAATGTTAGGTATAATCTAAATTTATAGAAGACTTCAACTGAGTAAAAGTATAAAAAACAGAGAATAGAATACCTTACACATAATAAGCACTCAATAATGGTCATTTATCTTCCATTTTCAATTAAATTCTGTATTTCTAAATAAAACTTGGCCAACTACTCCAGTTTCTTCAGGATTACCTCTGAAAAAAAAAAATCTATGACTCTGACTGTTATCCTTAGATGGGGTTGTTTGGTGCTCTTGAAGCAGCACATTGAAGCAGATACTAGAAGCTTGAGTTAAACAAATTTTTAACTCAAAACTCTTTGGTAGATTTTCACATGCAAATGTATTAAAGTTAAATTCTGCAAAAGGAACCCAATAACAAACAAAGCCCTTAAAATCAATGTTACATATTGGAACATGTCTCTGTTAAGCATGGACATGTTCTTGTTTTTACATATATGTACACACATAAAATAAGACATGTATTTGATTATGAATCAGCTTGTCATAGTTTGGTAATCCAGTACAAAAATCTAAACTGAAGAAATAAAAACAGAGCTATTGAAAAACAATATAACACAACCCACTTCCCTAAAAATACAAACACAAAATAAAACATGAAAAAGAAAGCCACCATAATATTTAAAATTATTATATTTTTGTTTTCTTTAATTGATGTTATTCTAAAAAGAAAAAAATTGATAACTTACTAAAGTAAATTAAGCTTGGTTAAGGTACATATTACCTTTCAGGAGTCATCTGAAGAAAGATTCATGGCTAAGATAATTGCTAAAGGTTGAAATTACTGGAAAAACTAATTTTGAAGTAGGTCAGGAATTCTTTCAAAGCGATAGATAGACTGAAAAACATTCAACCTGTCAACTCCAAATCGAGTAACAGTGTTGATCCTACAAAAGTTTTTCACTGCCACTATGAAGTAAAGTAAATAAGTAAAAGAAAGAAAGAAATAAAAGAAAATAGTCAGCACCATTAAACTATAAATTGCTTTTAGGATTTATATTTTTCTACCTTTCTAAAGTAGCATTTAATAAAATAATCTGATTCGCACTCCAATTTAATCATAATAAAACAGAGATTCCCACACCCAACTTGCTACTATTTCTTCACTGAGTTCTAAGCACCTTTCATTTATCTTTAGAACCAGACTCTTTTTATCAGAAAAGGTATTTACTCATAAATCCAATAAGTATTATGAATTTTTGAAGGAAAATAGCAATAACCTATAGCTGAGATGTTTTCTCTCCTAAGCCAATTGAGTAGAAGCCCATAAAGTGACATGAATCCCTAGGAATTTGTTTGGCCTTAATTTGTGGGAGTTTTATTGTTATTTTGTTTCCTTGATGGAGAAGAGCAGAGAGGGAGCCAGCATTTGTTGAGCACTTACTTTGGGCCATGTACTTCACAAATGTTATAACATTTAATCCTCAAACAGCCTAAGCAAGTTTATGTTAATATTCTCATTTTATATTTGGGAAATTGATGTTCCAAAGACACTGTATCTTGCTAAAAATAATTCATCTAAGAAGTGGCAGAATCTGATATGGGAAAGTCTTGGGTCTGTTGCCTCTTGTCTTTCCAAAATACAGCTAAACAATGTCTTCCCAATAACGCAGCTAAACAATACAACTTTACCAGTATGGAAAGCTGAGGACAGCTAAGAAAAAAATCCACTCCACCAAGAACAAGTGAAAGGCCCTCTTGTCAAAGACAGGTAATTATTTTAGCAAAACACTCAAAGTAGTGAGCTGGCATAAGGAAAGGACTTATAAAAATTCAAGTTTAGCAAAACAAATTTTCAGTTCTTCACAAATTCTCCTTGCCTGCTCAGCCACCACCGATACCAAATCTAAAGTTGTGATTTAGATATTCCAGTGAGTAAATATTTATAAACATTATAACTCAAACATGTAGCTAAGGAAATAACAAGAATCAGATTTATTTGTGCAGGTCTCCTGTTTCATGTGGTCATGATCATATAAATACAGCAGTAATAATGCATCTTCCATCTGCTGAGAGCTTACAGGGCATTACACTAAGGGCATTTCAAGCATATTATTAATCTTCAACAACCTTTTGAGGTAAGAACTATTATTTCTCCCTCTAGAAGGTGTTTAAGTAATGTGGCCTAAGAGGTTAAAAAACCCAACTGAGGTCCCACAGCTGGTGAGCAGCAGAGTGAAGATTGGAAATCCCATCCATCAGACACCCAAATTCACATACATCGGTGCTCATGTCTCCATCACTACTTGGTCCCCTCTTTTTCACCTTCAATTTACCCTTACCTCCTTCTAAGGATGAGTTTATTCAGGCTTCAGAGTGGGCAAAACAAAAATTATGGTCAGAAAATTTTCTCAAATGCATAGACTAGTTATTTTTTATAATTTATACAATTTATGTAATTTATATTAAAAGCATTTTTTTGCTCTCTTTGCATTGCTTTTTACTGAAATCAGCTTTTTTCTCCTTTTACTACTTTTCCAGGCCATATTTAGTCCAAAATGTGTTTATGATATTAAAAAGTTTTTGTTACACCCTAAGGTAAGATGGTGGTTTCATTCCCAGTCCTCTTAAACAATATGATCCAGAAGCAAAAGAGACCACTCATAAGAGAGACAAAAGTCTTTGCCTATTTATTTTCTTCATTTATTTCCTTTCGAATATGTTTCAATTCCTTTGTTAGAGGAGTGTCTTAGTATCTTTTCCTGTTTTATTACATTAGCAGTTTCTCATTTATTTGCAGCCTTCTCTTATCAGCACTTTTCCCTATCTTAAAAGCAGAGTTATGAGTTTTTGGTCCCTTTAGACTTTATCAGATAGTAAAAATATAACTCAATGGAGACTTTTGCCTTATTCAATTTTTACTCAGCTTGCATGTCTGAATTAAATCATCCCCATGTTAATTGATTGGAAATTCTTGTTTACTAGATCACAACTAGAAATGAAATTTGATAGGTTAGATCTTGTCCTTCAGGACACTCATATTACCAAATCCTTTTTGGGAATTCTATTTTTAGAGAAGGTAAAAATGGAAGCAACCAGATGAATTTTGTTGGCGTGTCAGTTCAATAGATGGGTGTCAGAAATGTGAATACATTTCTCTTTTTTTCAGAGAAGCTATAGAAACTGTTTTTCTGTGTTATGAATCTCTAAAGTAATGAAGGAAGCTGTCTTCCACATATTTCACTTGACAATCCCCTTACTTTTGTAGTCTCTCTATTTATACATTGCTGGGAATATCCACTAACATGTCCCACAATGTTTTATAATCAGAATATTTTGTGACTTTAGAAAATTTAACTGATAATTTTTAAAGCACAATACTTGAGTAAAGAAAATACAACTTCTGTTATTACTAGAAAAATTTCCTGTTTTTCCTGCCAGTCATCACAATGGCTTGAATTACTTACAAGATAACTTCCTTTTAAGTACTGAAAATATCCTCCCTAATTTGGGTTTAAAGAAGTTTTTTAATTATTTGTATTTCCTATTCAAATGTGGAGAATAAATACTCTATAGAAACTTGAGACTTGCTTGTAAAATTAAAATTAAGCAAGTAATGTTGCAATGATATGACTTCCTTGATTAGTATTATTACTTTTTTAAGCAAGTAACATAGAGAACCATCAGTTATATCTCAGGCACCCCTGTGAGACTGAAATACTCAGTAGTCAAAGTAAAAAACTTCTTAGGTGGGAGGTTTCCAGTCACATCTTTGATATAAATAACCATAAAGCCTCAAGAAACAAGACTAGGTTATTAGCTCATTGGTTTTGAATCATCTGGCTGCAGGCCCTAATATAGAGTTTCTAGAAAGTCAAATATGGACAGCAGGTAGTTTTAGTTGTGGCAGATGCCAGCTGGGAAAAAGGGAAGCTTCTGTTGTTGTCATGGATAAGCTGATATTTCTGTCACTCTTGGCAGCTACAAAATCCATGTTAAATCCTTGCTATATAGAATAGTCATGATTTTAGGATTACTAGGGGAAGATCAGAGCCCTAAATTTTTACTAATTGGATTTCAAATAGATTATCTGATATCATGTCTTT
The DNA here is from genome assembly GCA_004027375.1 of Macroglossus sobrinus. Lineage (NCBI taxonomy): Eukaryota > Metazoa > Chordata > Mammalia > Chiroptera > Pteropodidae > Macroglossus > Macroglossus sobrinus. The sequence goes on from PVKZ01000544.1 coordinate 633,047, forward strand.
AGAGTACCAACATAGAAGGGGGAAGAAATGAAATCTACCTCTTCTCTTGTAAAGAAGAGCTTCTATTGTTCAAAACCTAGGACAGTAATTACATTTTTTTAATAAGAGAGCTATTAGGAGTATCTTAAAAGCTCCTTTAAAAGACCCTGGGGGATTTTCGCCCTAGCCCAAAGATGCCCATGTTCTCTAATATTCAAGGACTATATTTTCCCAAAATGTATTCCATATTTCCAAATAATGGTTTGAAACCCCATCCAGCATGACCTCAAGAGTCTAATACTTACCAAACCCTGCTCTCCACCGAGGGCCCTCTTATGTGTGTGTTCAGTAAACAATGAGTGAAACAGAAAAGTCATACTGTATGCACACAGTAATGGACACAATTTTCAAGGAATAATTAAAAGCAGAGTTTAAAGACTGTTATTATGTCAGTCTCACTGTGATGCCTAAATTGCCCTTTATCCCATCTCTAGTGGAATGACTTGCTCCTCTGTGTCCCCAGGAGGCAGTGTGCATTTCTCTGTTATACATACTATTTACCACAGTGGAGTTCTGGGGTTGAGTTTATGTCTCTCTCTTCCTTGGGTGCAAAGCACACACAATATGTTCTGCTTTGTAGTTCCAACATCTAGCTCAATTCCTGGCATATCAACAATACTCAATAAATATTTATTATTTAGATATTTTATCTTTGAAGGAAAATTCTTAAGAGAGTTAGAATTATAGCTGATATAACAACTGTATCCAAGTACTTATTTGTGAGAGACTTAAGTTATCTCAAATTTGGTCTGCTGGTAAACTAAAATACTATAAATTTCTCTTCTTTATTGCTAGAAGACTCTTAGGGAGCAAGTATGCCTTAGCAACTCCGGTTTTTCTCACTCATGGGGGAGTCAGAACAGAACAATCTGACTGCACTCACTGGTCACCTACTTGTGCTGAGTATGAGAAAGAAAGAACAAGAAGACAAAGAGAAAAATAAATTATGTAAGCCACTTAGTAGCATTGCAAGATAAATGTTGAATATGAAATAGAGTTAAAAAATAAAAGGATTTACTGTATAAATTAGTAATATTCATTTAATTGAGATTCTTAGTGATATATTTTTAAAACTAAACTATCCTGTTTTAAATTATATTCTTGCTGTTTGAAAATCATAAAAACTCTGTTGTTGTTGATTTGTATCTCATTTTAAAATGTCCTTCAGGTCTATTTCCTTAAGTGTTCATTTTATAATATGCATTTTATATTTTTTTAAAGAAACAAAATGTGTATGCATGAAATTACATTAAATATTCCCATCTCATCTTTTACATGGTTTCAAGTTTATTCCCAGCCCCTCTCTATTGGAATGTAAATCTTCTAAGTTACTACTTTTTACATGTTTACCTCAGCATCCTTACCTCAGACAAAAATCTTACCATAATCATTAAAAACAAGAAGTTTCCCACATGTCTCCACTTCTCCAGTCTGTTGCTAGGGCTCATTGTAGAGTTGAAAACTATTGTCCTTAAGACCAAGCTGATTCTTAATAAGAAATGAGGCTCTTAGAAAATTGTCTGGTAAATAAACATCAAGCCTCATCTCATAGACACTTATTCTTAAAACAAATAACCAGGAAAAGTTTATTCACTCAAATTAGTTTATTTAAATAACTCCTATATTTCTATAATGATGAAAATACACATTGGTTCCCTTGTGTTTATAAAAGGTAAAATGAGAAAATTAAGCAGTGATTGAAAAATGAATGTGTTCAATTATTCTTCTAATTTAGATTCTTCTAATTTTGTTTGGTTTCCTGGGATTGTCAGTATGATCCAGTCTCACTATGCTAAAAATATACAAAAACTCAGTGTTCAGGAGAGGTAGGTAGTAATTCTATAGCAAGTAATAACATACAATATATATTTCACTTTATAGCTTACACATGATATTTAACCCTTATCCAGTCTTTAGCAGCAAGCATCTTAATTTTTCAGAGAAAGAAACTAAGACCCTCAGTATGGCTGACCTTGAAACAGCCAGTTATAGTAGACTAAGATTAAATTTTTCATTCCACAAAGGCAAGTGATTGTCAATGAATAATTTTCAGGAGTATAAAATCATGACCCTCAGGCAAATATAAAATGAACACATGTCAAAGGTTTAATATAACTTGTTAATTAATAAAGTAACCAATAAGATGATAACCAGTCCAAAGATCATTTAAGATGCTAGGTCTATATAGGCAGATTGCTGAGCTAGATACAAAACTGGTTAATGTTTAACATTACCAAAACCCAAAAGTTCTGGGGTTATATGTTTCATCCCATCAAAAGCATCTACATCTCTACCAGACAAAAAACTACAAGTTAACTTCTGCTGATACATACTTTAAAAATAGCCTAATAAATAAAAAGTCAAGCTCAGCTCTATTCTGAAAGCACATCTAGTATTCTCTTTTGCTTATTTCTACATCTCAGATCATTTTTCTGACAGTATATCATAGCTTCTTCACTATAGACAGAAGAAAACTTAAAGACACATTACTGTGAATTTACAAATAAGGGGGAATTGGCTATGAAATGTTGAGAAATCATAGTACAGAGCAAACTGGGCCAGAAGGCATTAGGAATAGTAGCCATTAGTTTTCAGCGAGGGAATCAAGAGTGTCTTCCTAAGAGGAAGACTAGCAAATAATGCTAGGCTTGGAAAATAATAGCTCCAGCCATAAACCAAAAGTTTGTCTTGATGAATCCATGTTCATTTACTATTTCACTAGTTTCCTGCCCTGTACCAGGCAAAGAAAGTGCTCAAAAAATTACAAAGTCCCTGCGTATCCTCCAGGTGCTCCCTGTACAATGGGGAAATGAGTCAATCATCAGTAATGTGGTTATGATAGTTAAGCTCCTGTGAAAGCATAGGTGAGGCGATCTGTTTCAGAGAGGAGGTGAAGGGATTAGGAAAGAGTTGAAAGAAGTGACCAGCCTTTGAGCACCGGTTTGAAAGAAACAGAAAAGTTATCTCGGAGAAGGGAAGGCTGTTCTAGAAGGTCAAGAGATGTATGGGCTTTTGAAGTGTTCTGTATTTTAAAGCAAGAAGTGAGGGTGAAGTGAGAAATGAGAACTAAAGTTGGAGAGACATCAAGGAAGGAAACAAGTTAGGTAGGGACTTCTCTGCTCTGCTGAGAAGAACTTCATCCTGCAGGTAAAGGAAGCTATTGTAAAAATTTAAGCTGAGAAATATAATGGTTCACTTGGGTCTCTGGTGACAGGATGAAGAATGGATTCAAAAGAGAAGGGAACAGAAACAGCGAGATAGGATAGGAGACTAACATGGTAACAAGACAAGGAGTTGGTAACAGAGGTAAGAATAGTGAGCCAAGGCTGTGAAAACAGGTTGGGAACGACTTTTTCTGGGGACACTCACCTGACTAGCTCTCTTTTCACTCACTCTGTTTCCCTCTTTGACAACAAGGGAAATGGTTTTCTGCTTCATAAGATGGCTTAACTGGAGGGGAACCTTTACAAAGTCTCCTGGGAGCCAAAGAAAAGAGATAGCAGGCTTCTCTCAGCTCCCTGTAGAGATACTGATGGCTCCCTGCTATCAAGAAAGCCTCCTGCTCTACCCTCACTGCTCTCCTCCTGTCCTGCTCTCTGACCTGAAGCCACATACAATTATTTTTTTTCTTCATTTTTTAGTTTTCACACTCTGGGCTCCATTGATGACTTCTGAAAGGAAGCACTGACTCGTAAAAAAAAAAAAAAAAAAAGAGCCATACATTTTCACACTGCAGACAAAGGAACTTAAGTAGCTTTATTCAGCAGTTTTTTCACAATTACCCATTTCTTTCTCAGGGCCAAAAAAATTTAATCGACTTTGAAACCCAAATGAAACTCCCAAGAACTTGCTAGGTACTTCATTTTGAAATTGAGGGAGTCAGGGAGAAATATATTACTTTAGACTCCCAAGAAAAGAAACAGAATGCTCTTTTCTCCACCCAAATCCATCAGCTCTCTCAGCCTTAGTTCTTCTTGGAACATTTCTATGTTGACATCTCCAAGGAAAAAACAACTATTAACTTGATCGTGTTTGTTCTTTGGTTTTCTTTTCTTTTCTCTTTCTTTTTTCTTTCCATTTGTCTTTTTAAAGTACTTACCCAACTCAACAAGACTTACACGTCTCGACATTCTGAGATTAGGTGTGCCAAAATGAAAGCACACAGACACAGTTGAAATGTAAAAACATTCCATGGGTGCTGAGAACCTCAGAGATGCTTTGAATTTGTATCCTTCAAGGCTTGAGACCTTTAATTAAGAATGGATGTAAATATAACTAATGGAGAAGAATTCCCTGAAATTTAAGGTAGGGACCCCAAGATTATACCAGGGATAAAAACTGTGCCTTGAAAATTCTTGATTGACTCCTCTAATGAGAGTCAAAGATTTCTTCCTTATAACCTCGTGCTTGTCTCCTGATTAATTTCCTTCCAGTACTTAATCTTCAGTGCATGACACTTTAACCACTAAGCTTATTATCCTAAAAATAGTATTCTAGCTGTGGCATCTTAGCAGATATATATATGTAAAGATCTTATTTTTACACGATTTTCTTAGGTATTTAAATGTTAATATCAGACATGTACAAAATGTAATAAACAAGCACACTAGCAGAAATAAGTAATATTTTATCCAGCTCAATTTCCTAACTTCTATATGTAAAAGGACTTTCACGTATTTCCCCACTCTGAATCCTCACTGGAACTGATGGATGTTCTTTTATGGGAACAAAGAGAAAGTCACTATGTTTCCATCTGAGAGCAGTAGTGTATCTCTATCTATACAAACAGATCGAGGTAACTTATTCCACACCAACTTGGGCTGTGCAATGTCAGAAAAATTTTATGACAACATCTAAGATAAAAGTAAATTATGAAGTATTTTATCAATTCTAGGTTAAGAAATTCATTATGCCTGGGGAACAAGGCAAGAGTCAGGGATTGAGACAAAATCAGAGGGAATAATTTAGGTTTGGTAATAAAATGAGATTTATGTTTCAACCTTTTTCTCCTTCTTGGCAGTGTTAGGTGAATGGATACACAGAAAGACATTTCAGTTCACATAAAACCTTTACTAGGAGAACGAGACATCATAACACCTCACTGAAGTCTATTGAAAGCATAGTACTTGCAGTTATGAATGTGGTTGTCTCAGTGTATCAGATTTTACTAAAATTATAATGTGACGCCAGCTATTACCACCTGCTGGAAGTACTGCCCTGCTTCTTGGGCACACTGCTCCCTCCCTCATAAGCAGAAGATTCAAGTGGCTAGAATTTGAGATGAGCTTAGCTCCTTGCCAGTGTGCCCAGGAGTATATAATCAATAGGTAAAACACACCGACCTTGGATTTCTCCTTCAGCAATCTTCTAAAACAGAGGTCCTTACCTCACTCTCTTCTCCCCTCCCCCCCAAAAAATTATGTTACAGGTATAATTTTTGAGGCATCATTATTAAATAAATTTCTCAAAAAAACAAATCTTGATGGCTTATTATTTCTCAACAGCTTGTTCTTTAAATCTCGATAGCCTGAAACTTTTTATCTTCCTCAGCATTTTATCTTTTTAACCTCAGTGGTTCAAGTATGAAGCAGAAATCATTTCATAGTCATTTTACAAGTCTGGGAAAACATAAACACAGGTGAATGACATTGTGCTATCAATATTTTTAAATGCTGACTCTAAATAGGTTTCAGTAAGCTATTTACACTCTCATGTGCGTTGTGTAAGGACCCTTGAAATTGCAGTGCTCAATTATGTGACAACTATTTTAAGATGGTTCAAAAATATCAAACTCCTCTGACTTTGTCCTCTTACGAACTACAGCAAAATAGAAGGAATAGATAGAACATTTGTAAATTGAAAAATCTCTTGGTTGTATATTACCTAACAGCACATTTGCTGCTATATATCAGTATTGCAACAAATTAATCCGTGTAATCTCCTGACCTCTGGGTCACCTTCATCCATTCAGGTCTCTGTCTTCAGCTCAAGGTTTTATTCTCTACCTCCAAATCCAGCATTATTTTATAGGCAAGATGAAATATGCACATGATAGCTCATATGATAACCTGGCTTCTTGATTCATTGTCACCTTCAACTCTAGGGACATTCTCTTTCACTTGTATGGAGCCATCCACTTTATGCCCTTAATATAGACACTGACTCCTCCACTCCTAAAATGATAAATTTACACATCTTACTCTCCCATCATAACTCTGTACTGTAACCTTCTAGCATTGTATGCATCACTAATAATAAACATTTCTTCAGGGTCTGCAAACCACAGGCAAATCTTTTCTCTCATCTTTATCAATCCCTATAGGTTTTATTTTCCTATCCAAGTGAGTCCACCACCCCCAAAATTCTGTTGACTATATTATTAACTTCCTTTTTGTATTTCCTTCCTGTTCATTCATCTGGGAAAATCCAGTCTGTCAAACTATACAGAGTATTAGCAACAATAATAATGGTCCCCAATCTCAATCGGGAACTCAGCATGGTACAGATTTTATGTTATATTTCCATGGTTAGCACTCTCTCCAATTCTCCACCATAGCTATTTCAAACATTCTGGCACTGCAGAGATAATGCTTGTCTGAGATACAGATGTTAGGGTTATTGGCGTATCAATGGTAAGTGAAGCCATGGGAGTGAATGCAATTGCCCAGGAAGAACGTGAGGAATGAAAGGGAAATGGGCCTTGCAAAGAGCCCTTAGCAACACTAATAGTATAACATATTCTGAAGAAGAGAAAACTGATTTACAAAAGAAACTGACAGGAAAATCAAAGACAATGTGGTGTCCATTTATTTCAAGAAGGTGGGGTCAGTGAAAATGTAAAACATTACTGATTGACTGCACAAACACTAAAGACTAGCACTAAAGATAGAGATGTCATTGATAACTGTGAAAAGGGAAGTTTCAGTGAGAAAGCGGGTATAGATGCCAGATTTTCATCAGGTTGAAGCTGAAGGAAAAGGTGAAGAGTTGGGGAAGAGCATAATCATTTCCGACAAGAAGTTTGTCCAGAGTGAGGAATGCTAATGCAAATAGGAGCACAGGTTTGAGACAGATGATTGAAATTACCTATCTTTCAGGTATTTAAGAGTGACTAGAAAGTCTTTGGAAACTATCTGAGATTTATTTCAAAGACAGAGAAAGAACTATTCCACAGAGTTAAATTGAAAGGAGCCATGGTGTGAAAGATGTAATTGTGTTCATTAACTTCTGCTTGTTCAAAAAAGTTTTACACTTTAATTCTTAGGGCATTTCCCATTGCTGTTAGCGTATGCTCAAACTCTTTTATGTAGCTTAAAGCCCCTAGCTAACCAGGCACCTGCCTTGCTCTACCCTAGAAAGTTGCCACTCCTCCCCAGATGCTCTGCTCCAGCCATACGGAACACCTCGTATTTCTCTGGATGTTTGTCCTGCTCTCGCTCTCTCTCATCTCTATGGCTTTGGATACAAAGCTTCATCTCCACTATTTTCTCAGCCAACACAAACCCCGTCTCTCATTTTATAATTGCTTCCTCAAAGAAAGCCTTTTCTGTTTCAAAGAACAAGGTCAAGGGCCCTGCCTCCACACTCCTAAAGCATCTTATACTTCCCTATCACATCATACCTTCTTTAACATAAGATCTCAGAGCTGTGTCTGCCTATCTCTTTCACTGCACATTTGAACCCCATAAAAACAGACCACATTTGTCTTCTCACTATTATATCTCCAGAACCTAGTACATTGCTTGGCATATAGTTGCTGAATAAAAACATGTTCCAAAATGACAAATTAACATTTTATTTTAAATGTCAAATTATAATATTCACTTAATCACATAAGAATTTTATTCAATATTGACTGAGATTCTTAAAAATAAGAGTATTTTATCTATTATTATCATGGTTTTAAACACTTTCAATAATTTCTAATACTTTTTATGCTACTTAAATCTTTTTTATTACACATTTACTAGTCTAACATCCATATAATATAATTATTTATCATATTAACAGAGCTCCCTCTCCAGAACACATGCTCCAAAGACTCTTCCTGTTTTGCTCATTGATGCATTCCCATATAACTATGTCCTGGAACATGAATAAATAAAGGAATGAATGAAGTGCATAGGTAATGTTCCTACATGTTCTTTTCATTAATTAAGAATTTCCTAATATAAGATTTTTACTCTTTTTATGTCTGAAAGTGTTTATAATAACATATATTTAAGCACAGTGCAACCTAACTCACTGTATTTCAAATAAATGCAGTCTACCCAAAACTCTAATTCTTCCAATAATTCCTTTTGAGAATATTACAATTTGGGGAAAATAAATTCAGCACTGTTTTTCAGTAAGTAAGGTAAAGTGGGAAATCTGTTGTATTACATCATTTTTGTTTCCCTGACAAGAAAAAGAATAAAACTTTCATCTGCAGAGTCAAAACTGCTTTTGCAACTGTCCTCATGTAGGAATTTATGGCAACACTTCTTGTATAGAGTACACAGAGTCTTAGAATGGATAATATCAAAAAATTACAGTTTTTTTACCAAAGGCATAAATAAAAATGAACAAGAGGACAATTCTCACATCGACAGAGGGCATACTATTTTATCACAACTCAGAAAAGGTGTTTTTGCAAAAGTCTGATAAAATAGTCTAGACACTCTGCTTTTGACAGTCAAACAATAAAGAGAAATATAATCTTCATTGATTAAAATGAGAAGAAAGACAAATTAACATTCTACTGTAGTAGTTTAAGAAGCAAATTTTAAAATATAAATGGCTTACACTTTAAAAAATTTTTATCATATTGAAAAAGCAATATCTCTTAAGTGTTCAAAATCTGAGCAATAAAACCATGTACATACACAAATCACCTAAATTCTGCTACTCACTGAGAACTTATCTTAGTACTTATACTTCCTTATCAACCCAAAATACACACACTCACATACACAGAAACACAAACATTCCCAGTCAACTATATGTAAAGTAAAATTATAGCTCTCTCTCAAGTTTATGATTCACCTTGCATTTACATAATTATACATATTATATATTTTAACTGAAATAAAATCATAATATGCAGATGTTTTATAATCTAGTTTTCTCTCTAATTAAAAATATAGCATGACCATCATCACTTCAGGCCAGAAGGCATGTGCTTTTATGCAGAATATATATTGTTAATATAAAATACGTAGTTTAACTTTCTCATACTTCCTTCCTAGTAATTCTTTGTGACCTCAAAGTTCTACACTACATACCATAGAACAATATAATCTAAGCCTGAAATATTTTAGATTCGTTTAACCCAACCATCCCTCCCTTCACAGGAGTAAAGGAGTTTTGGTGGGTCTTTGTCATTACTTTTTATTTTTAGCATGGTATGCCACTGCACCGACTAAAATAATTTACCTGCAGAATATATCCCTGAATAGCTAAATAAGTTAATTTGTTGACTAAATAGTCTAACTTTTTTTAAAAAGTGTGTCCTCAGCCTAAAGAAGAATATTAATCTCAAGGAATCTTTTTGGGATAACTATACAGATTACCTACCCGATATGCTTTATATATCCTATATCTTTTGATTTTTGTTTCATCAAATTATGGTGGCAATTTTAAAACCACAGCTCTAATCTGACACACGTAAAAGAATTATATAAACTTATATCCATTTTTGGTCCAAGAGACTATAGTAAGCAGACACATTTCTCTGAATTATTTACGAAGTTGTTTTAATAAAAGATTTTAAAAGAACCGCATTAAAATGCTGCTTGTTTGTTATAATTTAACAAATCACATCTTATGAGACCATTTCTGTCTGTTATGATTTTAGCAGCAGTATTTAGATGCATGTTTAGAAATATATACACACATATCATATATATAATTAATATATGTGATATATAAAAATAATGATGATTTGATGAACTGAAGCACCCTTGAGCTATTCTAATAATCAGATCTGGTGGCCATAACAAAATACCATGGATTGGGTGGTTTAAGAAACAGAAATTTCTTTCTCACAGTTTTGAAGGCTAAAATCTAACATCGAGGTGCCGGCATGGTCAGATTCTGATAAGAGCGCTCTTCTAGGCTTGCAGAGGCCACCTTCTCGCTGTGTTTTCACATGGCCTTTTCTAGGCGAGTACAAGTAGAAAGAGAGAAATATCTCCTTTTTAAAAAATTTTTTTAGAAGGCCATCAATCCTATTGGATTAGGACGTCATTCTTACGACCTCATTTAACCTTAATTACCTTCTAAAAGCTTTATCTCCAAATTCAGTCAGATTGAGGTCTAGGGCTTCAACATATAAATTTTCAGGTAAACAATTTAATACATAGCATTCCTCAAAACAGACTTTGAAGATTCTAATGGAAAGAGATATCTTACAGAGTATTTAAATGTTTATTTTGGTAAAACATTGGGTGATTAAAGTTATTAACTTTCTGGGTAGAAAATCTTCTAGCACCTAAAAAGTATGGAAATTATTTTAGGGGCTAAATATTTTAACAAAATATTGGTTGAAAGGGATAGAAGTTTCAGTTTCAATAATTCTTAACAGTCATTTAATTCATTTAACAGATATATATTGACCTGAAATGCTTCTGGCATCGCCCCTGTGCTCTTAGTGTGTTTCCTTAACAAAGTAGACACAAGTTTGTGCTTTGATTGAATTTATATTCTTGTAAAGAGTAATAAATAATCAATAAATATAAAAAATAATTAGTTTTATATTATTTTAAAAGATGAATACTATAGAAACAAATAGAGCAGGGTTAAGAAGAGAGGATGTTTTGGGGTATCATTTTAAATAGAGTGGTCAGGGTAGGACTCATTGAGAGGATGACAGTTGACATAACATTTGAAGAATATGAAGGAGTTACACATGTGGAAATCTGAACTGTTTCTCAAAGCAAAGAGAACTATAGGTAAAAATGTCCTAAAACAGCAGCTGGTCTCTCATATAAGGTAAGAGAGGTAAATTGGAACATTGTGGCAGAACTTGAGATTGAGAGAAGATGGTAGCTCAGCCCAGGATACTAGCTGTGAAAATAATTATAAGTTATTGGAATCTAGATGTATTTAGAAGACAAAGTAAATAGGATTTGCTAAAGAATTGAATGTGGGATGTTGGGGAAAGAAACGTGTGAATGATCAATTCAAACTTTTGGTTCTCAGCAACTGTGGCAATGGCGTATTCATCAACTGAAGCAGGTTTTAGGAAGAAGATCACAAATCTGTATGATATGATATGATATGATATGATATGATATGATATGATATGATCTGAGAAATGATAAACCCAAATCACACTCAGTTAAATTTAAAGCCACAGCAAAGGGATAGCCACCAATTAAAATTAATTAGAAGACTCTTAGAAGAAGAAAACTTTTTAGAAGAATGGATATTTAAAAATTTTTATTATTCCAAAGATTTGTTACTATATTTCAGTGAACCTCATATCTTTGATTCTAGATAATATTTTATATACCATTATCAAAGAAAAAAAATTGAAGAGTAAATTGATTGTAAAACATACCAATTGTAAGAGATACCAATTTTAAAATATGATATTATAATCAGTATGATAGCATAATATTGGTAATTGAATATGCACGGGGTATCATACAGAATTAGACATCTGTGGCACAGAAAAGAGGAAAATATGGTTCTTGAGGATTTGAGATATTTTTCATGTTACCTATCTGTTGTATTTTCTGGATAAATATGCTAACAGATTTAGAATATCTATGCAGGTTTCTGGTATATTTGTTAGACCAAAAGGAATGTTTTTAGATGCAATTACATAAAAATTACATTATCTTAAAAAGCTGGTTTCAGAATTTTCTTAAGATCTAAGTGTGTAAATAACAGACCTCGATAAGAAGGTGAATACTGATGGTGTAGATATCACTAAAAGCCAAAGCAATGCAAGGCGATGCAAATTAATGCTTGAGAGTAGGAGCAATTTTTTTTTTTTTTTTTTTTTTTTTTTACTTCCAGAGAAAGATGGAGAGAGGGAAAAAGAAATGGAAGGGAGAAGGGAAAGAAAGAGGGAGAGGGAGCGAAAGAGAAGAAAAAGGAGAGGGACTAGAAAGAATGGCTGAAGATTCTGGAGGGGAAAGAGTCAGAGGACGCCCTCATGTGTTAGGACAATGGGGCTATGGTAAGAAAAATAATGCCCTCCCACCTCCACTCCAAAAAGATATCTAAGCCCTAATCTCAGGAACCTATGAATATGTTAAATTACATGTCAAAGGTGAATTAGGGTGGCAAATGGAATTAAGCTATGAAAATATGATCCTTGATTATCCAAGTGAGCCCAACATAATCATAAGTGCTCTTAAATAAGAGAGAGGGAGGCAATAGAGTCAGTGTTAGAGCGATGCCACTTGAGAAAAAGTTGACTGACCACTGTTGGCATTAAAGTTGGAAGTGGGTCATGAACCAAGGAATACAGGCAGACTCTAGAAGCCAGAAAACAGATTCTCACTTAGAGCTTCCAGAAAAGAATGCAGCCCTACCAGCACCTTGATTTCAACCAAGAGAGACCCATTTTGGACTTCTGGTCTCCAGAACTAAAAGATAATATATTGTGTTGTACTTACTTACAAAGTTTATGGTCATTTGTTACAGCAGCAATAGAAAATACAGTGGCCGAATGTCATTTAATGACAGTGACAGTCTTTCTCTTTTTATATGCATGTGCAATGCATTCCTACAATTAAGATGGAGTTTATTTCTACACAGTCTTGAACCTGGGTTGGCCTGAAGTTCTTTGATGGACAAATAGTGGCAAAAGTGATGTTATATCTGTTCTAGTCTTAGATTTTGAAGATTGGCAGATTCCACCTGGTTCTCTTGGAATGCTCTATCTTGGAAGACTCCTCAAAACCTAGTCACCATGCTGTAAAAAGTTCAAGCTACATGACAGCCACTCATAGATGCTTCAGTTAACAGCCCCAGCAAAACTAAACAAGAGCCAGCTTCAGCTGAGTGAGCCACCTTAATACCAAGGCCAGTTGAGACTTCAGATAACTGCACCTTAACTGACATTTTATTGCAACCACATGACTCTAAGTAAGAACCTCCCAGTTAATCCCACTCAACCCATAGAACTGTGAGAAACAACAATAAATCTTTATTTCAGCCACTAAGTTTTAAGGTAGTAAACAAAAACAAATGTGTACTGTTCAATTTGAGGTTGTTTGTATTGCTACTACACAACTTTCATCAAGTTCTATACAAATAATTGTTCAGAAATACCTGCTATCTGCATATGTGTGTATGTGTGTGTGTGTGTGTGTATGTATGTGTGTATTGGGCATGAAAAGTATGCTTAGTAGAAATGTGGATATTGTGGAAGGAACTGAATTTCATGTCCAGTTTGAAGGAAAACAAAAAAATATGTATGGAAACAGAGAGTAGTGGTAACCATGAAAATATAAGATCACTGGGAAATTTTTTTGAAACACATAAAGTTATTTAACCTCCATATGATGTGGTATTGGGGATCTGAGCCATTCTCAAATAGCAGCAAGACATCAGCTGACATAAAATTTATTTATTTATTTCCTTCCTTCCTTCCTTACTTACTTACTTACTTACTTACTTATTTAGATAAGGGGCAATCAAAGGTAAATTTGGTCTAAGACAGAGTAAAACTCTGTCTTACTCACCTACACATCTTCAGGGCTTAAAACCATGCCTAGCTCATGATAGGGATTCCTACATTTTTCTGTTGTTCAGCACAAAGTTAAGAAGATAACAAAGAATTCCAATTTCTAAAGTCTTAGTAAATTGACAATAGAATCTGAGATATTCTTGCTCAGACTTTTCCTCCATATCCCAAAACATCTCCATTTCAAGAATGAGACTAGGCAATAGAATAAAAGCAAATATGAGTGAGATATGTGCTTTATTAATAATCTGTTAATAAAGGCTGATGATTAGATAATTAATATATGGCACCAGTTTAAATTATACACTTATATCTGTTTTTCTCTAATTTTTTTTTTACAAAACTACAATTTCTTTTATAAAACCTGCAATGATAAAGCAATTTCAGGGGTTGTTTTATTATTTGGTTTGGCCAAATACCCTAGAAAAATAGTATATGCAGATTAATTTAAGATTAGGAATTGACAGAACCAAACTGTCATTCAAAATTTTCAGAATTAGCAGCATAGAAGCTAATTGCTATTTGATCAGATGCTCTTACATGCACACATATACATATTACTTACTTATTCTTTCCTCTGTCCAAAACAGATTTGAGACCACTGACATCATTTCATCAACAATAAAATATAGAACCAAGAACGATAAGAGAAATCAAAAACTATCCATCAAATAGTGAATAGATGTTGAGGGCCTGAACCTCAAATTTGCTTCAGAGTTTTCTAACAGTCCAGAGAAGATATATACATCTCATCATCAAACAGGACTTTGAGGATCTTCTCAAAGTCTCTCACATTGATCCCAGATAGCTAAGGGATTGTTGCATAATATCTTTGATGCAATCTATATATTATGGATTTCTAAGAAGGTGAATCGATACTGAAATGAACAGGTTCACAGTGAATGGTTCATTCAACACAGAGAGTTTAGTCTATGCTAAAAGTAAATAGACATGAGTAATGTTCTTCATATGGCATATATGAATTAACAAAGCATTTGACATAAAAATATGTGTTAGGAATGTTGGTACACAAGGTGAGTCTAATATCATTGCAGAAGGTTCTTCACTCAATTTTATTCTGTTAAACAAGTTTTGTTAAGAATATTGATACTATACTGATAAAATTTAAAAATTACATGTAACTAATATATTAGTTAATATGTTGGGTAAAATAATTAGAATTAACAAGAAAAAAAGATTTTAATACATTGAACAAACAAGTTATTTTTGTTTAAGGGTTATACTAATAGCCATGTAAGTGTGCTCCATTCAAATGCAGAGGTCAAGAGAAAGATAAGGAGGATTGGATTCACATGGAACCATTTGCCCCTCCAACCAACATAAAGTGAAACCCAAGAATATGCCTGAGTCAAGTAACACAGCCACCTACAACCAGAATGAAAGTAACATGGCATCAGAGATGTAGAGAAAGAGTCTACATGGATGGAAGAAAAGAGTTCAAGAAAGAGGGTAAAATATAGGTTTGTGCTTCTTTTTTAAGTACAAAGACTGAATCCAGACTAAATAATATCTTCATGCTTGATAAGAGGTTGAAAAATTTGCTTTCCATTAGAAGATCTAGAAAGGATGATAAGAGGTGACATTCTTAGAGCAGAGAGAAGGGCATTTTTCCACCTATAGCATCTTGCATTATTCTCTTTTAACTCACTGAACATGGCAGATAATTCTATGATTAAGAAGAGACATGGCTGACCATTCCAGGAAGGAGCCCATGAGTATGTCTGGATCCTACTTTACTGATCCTACTTTACTGAAGCCATTTCTCAATATCTATACTGTTCTGTCCTGAGGATGATGACATGAGTGTTCTAGTGGTGGTGATGAACCAAATGTCAAAAGAGTAATTCTTAAGGGTACTAACATAAATCCAAGATAAAGTGAACATTGTTGGAAGATCATAAACACATTTTAGCTGAATCATGGTTGAGGAAACTGAAGATGTTAAGTCTATAGAAAAGAAGGCACATAGAGACCCCCCAAAAAGTTTTTTAATCCTATAATATTTAATAACTTGTCAAATAAAAGGCAGATTAAATGTGTTCTATAAGATCCTAGAGAGTAAAACAATCTTTCAGATAAAGATTATATAAAAACAAATTTTTATCTTCTGTAATGAAATAGTACTGTGATGATTTAATTATTCACAGGAGATATAGCATAGTGTCAGGCACTATGAGAAGTGCTGGGATACAGCAAGACTGAAGACAAAAACTCCTGCCCTAATAGTACATTCTGATGAGGGATACAAACGAATAAAGAGGTTATATGTGGTTATTATAGTTATAAAGAATGTGATCAGGGAGATATGAGAATCTATAACTGAAAAAAATTTTCTTAGGAGGGCCAGGAAAAGATTCACTGTACGGAGGATAGAATCAGCCAGCCATGTGAAGATGCAGGGAATGTCAGAACAATATGGACAAAAGACCAGAAGCATGAAGAGTAGGCTTGTCCAAGGCACAAGGAGAAAGCCCATGTGGCCAAGTAAACAAAGTAAACAGAGGTAGGAATAGAGACAGATGAAGTCAAGGAGGAAGGCAGCGGCCAGATCCTACAAGACCTCATGTGCTATGATGAGAATTTTTAATTTTATCCCAAGAGCACTGGGATGCCTCTTATGAGCTTCAAGCAGAGGAGTGAAATAATTGGAATGTGTAGTAAGAAAAGAATAACAGAAGACCAGCAGGAGAATTGGAGACCATAAATAATTGCAAATGACTTCCTTGTCTAAACATAAAAGGAAAAGAATGAATGAAGATAACAGAGTCAGTAGGAAACAGAAGAGAAATATGGCAGCTGTCCACAAAAATAATTGAGTTAATCCCACCTGATGGAATTAACAAGGGTTCTGTGACAAAGAGACAAAAGAAAAAACTATAGAAAGCAATGAAAGATAACTATAGGGAATGTGAGAGGGTGCTGAGGAGCATGAAATTTTCTGGGGTGAATTAGAAAATATTTTCATTCAACTCCATCACTGTGGTATACTGATGTGAGAGGCTCAGCTCTGAGAAGGAGTAAACTACTGTTCATCACAAAGAAGAAACAGCCAACACTACACTTGGACACTGGGAAGGGAGAGTTATTTATATGTTCAGCCATACCCTGCAAACATTGAGATCCTGAGCTGCAAATCCAGAGTATCCCAATGGCTCATTCCTGTTCAGAAAAGAAATAAAACATTAAGGGTTGCTATTTCTGAGGGTAAGCTGGTTGCAGGAGGTGGGAATATGTTATGGACTGCATATTTGTGTCTCCCCAAAGTCATATGTTGAAGCCATAACTCCCAAAGTGGTGGTATTTTGAGATGAGGCCTTTGGGAAGCAATTGGGGTTAGATGAGGACTTTGAGAGGTAATTAAGTTTAAACAGCATGCTTATAAGAAGAGACAGCAGAGAGAAGACCCTTCTCTTTGTCTCTTTCTCTCTCTCTCTCTCCCATTCCTCCCACTCAGCCAACTGGCTCACACAACAAAAGAAATCGTGTGAGTATGTAGTGAAAAGTCAGTCATCTGCAACCCCAAAACAGAGTTTGCACTAGAAAACAATCCTGCCAGCATCCTGATCTTGGACTTCTAGTTTCCAGAACTATAAGAAAATTATTTTCTGTTGTTTAAGCCACCCAGTTTATGATATTGTGTTATGGCTACCTGAACAGACTAACATAGAGTATTTGTTCTGGAGCAATGGGTGCAATGCATTAAAACTGGTCTTTTGGAGATAAAAATGGGGTGCTCAGTTAAAATTAGCTTCTAAGAGAAAAACCTGAAGCAAAAAATAAGCTAATAATAAGTTGATTATTTTAATTTTCAAATTATTAGCTGTCTCTCTCTGGGGAAGGGTTATTCTTTCTTACTCATCTGATGTCAGACTTGCCCTTATGACATGATCTAGCAAATGAAACATGAAAAAAAGCAACATGTATTATTTTTAAGTAGAAGCTTTAAGATCATGGTGTGGTTCATCATAGTCTATCTTGAACCTCTGCCATAAGACCAGCAGGGTTTCACATAGATGCAGCCAATTTACAATAGATATGCAGCACCAGCAGGAAATAACCTTTGCTGATGTAAGTAACTGAGATTTAGGATCATTTGATACTTTGTGGCATAAATTAGAATAATCTGATCTATATCCCATTCATCTAGGTAATAAATCTGTGATAAATAAAACCATGGAGGGTGGTTGATCCATGAGGCAGTATCCATGGGCAAATTCAATAAACAAGGCAAAGGTTTTGGTTGTAAAACAAATGTCATAGAGTAAGACTCCCTTTATATTCCTAAGTAAAATCCTGCTGGGAATTCAAACCCTTGGCTTTTGTCTTTCCCTCTTTCCTCACACTCAACTTTTTTTTTTTTTTTTTTTTTTTTTTTTTTTTTAGGGAAAAGTGGAGCCATCATTTCAAAAAATACTGAAATAATCTTTTGGGAAAGGTGAAATCCAGTGGCAACTTCCATGTAGAAACACTCTAAAAACTTTCCAAGGCTTTTTCTTTCACTGTGACTTTCCTAAGGGTGTTGTCTCATAAAAACCATAGGTTTTTGTTTGTTCGTTTTACTTTGCTGTTATCTTCCTATACTTTATCTGCTGATAAATATTTGTCAATTAAAATGAACCAAACAAAATTGAAGAGTGAGATTATTCAATGGAAAAGCAGATTGTTTTTCTTGTTCAATGTGAGAGAACATGTCTAGGTAATTTTTTTCAGGTTTCTTAGAAGGACAGGTATATACTTGAATTTCTACTGTCCTCAGCAACGCACCACATCATACCTTACTCCAGGCAATGCATCAAAAGATTGTCAGTATTATCCTCAAAATCTCTCCTTTACAGATATATACACTTGGAGATTTTCCCTTATCACCCACTCCTCCCTACTCTTTGCATCACAATCCCTAGGTTTTTTTGGGGGGAGGGGAAATTAAAGCATCTCTTTTTTAAGTTCCTTTCAAAATTCTTAGAGACCAGTGACAGAGGGAACAGCCTTGTTAATAGCTCCCTTGAAACTTCTTTTTGATCTTAGCTGTCCTTTTTAATCGAGAGCCTACCACTGGTAAGTATCTGCATCTTGCATCTTGCATCTCCCACCTCCAAAATAGTCCAGGGAGGCCCATCAACCACCCTGAGTAGCAGGCTAGGTCCAGATGGGATTTCTAGGGAATTATCTAGAGAAAAAAAAATAAATCTAGCTTACCCTGTGCTAGACTAAAAAATTATTGAACACAATAAAATTGGTTAAGATATGTGACATAATACTCTGGGGTATATACATCTTTAGAAAACCACATAAGTAATAAAATGAACTAAGAATTATATTATTAATAACCATTGTATAATAATAAATTAGTGAACTGGAAACCCAATATCTTAAATTAATTAACATGAATGTGACAGTAAGGGTATACTAGGAAAACACACAAAATATAGACAGTGCTGTCTTTATATGAATGAATCATAAAGCAAAGAGCATTACTGAGCTTTCTAGTTTACTTATATTAATTTCAAATATTACCAATTACAACTTGTACTTTCAAATTCCATAAAAATGCAAAGCTACCATGAAATAGAATTAACAGGGAGCTCTAGAAGTTAATTAAACCGAATTTTAGTAGCAGCATCATTTTTTTTGGTTAATACAGAAATATATGTCTGTGCATACACTATTTATGAAACCATTTGAGACTTATATAAAATAAAGTTGGGAGACTATGTTGCCTTTAATAATTTACAAAGGTAGAAAGTAACAGCAGGGGGAATTGAGAACAAACCTCACCTTTTCTCGTACTGTAATATACAGGTATTATATCTGTGGCTTCCAATACAGATTCTTAATCTGAGCCCAGACAAACCTTAGAGTGTGAAGAGATTAAAGGGATATCTGAGGGAGGAAGTACAGATGCTGTTTCTGGTGCATAACAATGTTTGCAAACATGTTAATCAAATCTGGGTGCTTGCTAACTTGATAATTAAATTTACAAATGATTGGAAATATTTGCCACAGGAAGATTTAAAGTGATTCCTGAAATCCTAATGACAGCTCCAGCAATATGTGTATGCCTCTTGAGGGCCCACTGAGGATAGACGGTATTAAAAATGTAATTGGTTTTAAAGCACATTAGATTAAATTTTTTCCTATGATTCATTCTCTCTTCTTTGTATTCACCTTTCAGGTCATTTCCTGCTTCCTGAACATGGTATCCATAACTCAAATGAACTACCATATTAATTTGCTTATTTTTGTTAAATACAGCTTGCTCTAAAATGCTCCATTTCCATTTAAAATAATGTGTTTCGAAATGAAAAGATTAAACTTCCTCATTAAGTAATACTTAGAAAATGGCATCAACAGTATTTGAAATCTGACAAAAGGCACATTGTTAAAAAAACCAGAATAGAAAGCAATTAAAAAGTTAGTTGAGGTCACTAAATATATATATATATATATAAACAAAGGGGAAAAAAAACTTAATTTACTAGGTCTACTTTTAGCTCTTCCATGCAGTTTCATGCCTTATCTGACATATTACATTTATAAAATAAATGTAAATAAAAAATTCTGGTTAAATCAAAATTTTTTAAATGATGCATGAACTTTCAGCTGTATTAAATGAGTTTAGAACAGAATTACAAATCCCCTATTGTTGAAAAAAAAATGTCAACTTCTCAATTTTGGGTGGCTGCAGCCAGTAACATCACATGAAGTGTTCTTTTGAATGCACACATTAAAATGAGATCGAGGATTTTAGGAATAAATTGGTTGCCAAACAATATCAAGAGTGCCCTGATCTGACCTTGTATATAACCATTAGCATAACAGAGCTGAAGAGCAGCAACATAGTTAATCTGTGAGTGTTTATGTCTAGCCATCCATGGACCTTAAGGGTCAATATGATTTACTAACAGTCACTAAAGGTTATTAAAATTGCTGTACAAAGTTGATGGAAAGGTGTTATTGCTTTGGTAATAAAAAATGACTTTCATGGAACAGTTTACACTTGATTTTTTATTAGATTTTACTTTCCATCCTCCTCTTCACCATTTCAGAGTTTCATGGCTGATAACAGTTGATTATTTGTGCTGTCTAATCGCATTCTTTATTTTTGTTTGTATGGTACCATGGATGTAGATAGTACTTTCCGGGACTTAAATTATAAATGAGGTAGCTCTCTTCCCCAGATAGCTCCAAGGCTCCTGCCTTCACAAAGGACACCAGGAAGAAAGCGGTTGATTTGCCCTTAGAATAATAAGATCATGGTGACTGTCTAAATTAAGAGATATCAATGATCTGGAACTTTCATACTTCTCTAGGTTACTCCAGGCAGCCAAAGAGATGCTGTTTGAAAATGCATCAAGTGAATTGCTAATCTTTTTTCCCTTGAAAATAGAACTATCGCTTTAAAAAAACTCATAGCCATCAGCAGACCCAGACAGAATAGCAAAATTGAGCAGCACAGAAGTCTAGCGAAAACTACATGTAAGCGTCAAAAGAAAAAAAAAATGGTGCAAAGAGAAGAGACAGAAGGCAACAGATTATCACCATCACAAAACATTTATTAAATACAACATTAGATAAAGTGCAACATAGACACGGTTTCTGCCTACTAGAAATTTAACATCTGAGATGTCACTTGAGGAAAAATCCAAGTAAAAACAGAAAAGTTATTCAAGAGAAACCTATACAGAGAAAGACATGTGAAGAAAGCATAATAGTAAAAACTAAAAGAAAAGTTGATTTTTAAAAAGTTATTTTAATTAGAACACTATTATAAAATATGAATATAAAGTTATGATCATATGTATCTAAGATAATCAATATAATGCAGTTCATTACTTTCCTATAGGGTATTTTATTTCTCACTGCTTCATAATAAAGCATGAACCAGAAAAAGTATAAACAATTTCAATTTCATTCAGTTCTTAGGGAAAATAATAGGGCCGCGTGATTCTTATTCAAGATTTAGCAAGTGCTAAGAGGAGCTGAGTATATTTTTTTAAATAAATATAAGACTCCAAAATTAATATTTTTCATGATTTGCTATATGAAACTCTAGATGTATTTTTAATTTTAGGTTCATTTTAAGACTTCATATTCTCTTTCACTCAATGAATATTTCAGATACAAAGAAATTTCTATCATATTTCTATCATTAGAACTCAAGGCAAAATCTCAGAAAATAATTTTAAATTCTAATTTATTTTCTGGTTTGTTTTCTTCTTTAAGAATAAGAACAAGAAACTGTAATGAGATTCAGATCAAGCTAACATTTTTGAACACTAAATATGTGCCATACATTTATAAGTGTTTCTACAATAAGATCAAAATCTGTGGGATTTTTAATTTGTTGCCATGAAAAATAATGAAGGAAACTATATTTAAGTAGCAGAAAGAAGAAAAATCTATAAGAACAATAGTATCAAGAATTCCCCGTGCCCACTTAAGGGAAAACAAAAAAAATCCCTATATCTGGAAAATATTAATAAGAAAATTAGAAAAACTTTAAGTAAGAATATGATTTTTAAATAAATGCATACAATTAGATTTTTCCATTATTCTTGAGGAAATCATGTTAAAGCAGAAAAGGGAAGAAGAGAGGAAAATGCAAATGCTATCCCTGGTGAAATTAAGATGCTTAAAACCTTGGATCATAAAATAGAAGGAGGCTAATCAACAATTACATTGAAGTTCAAATGTTATGGGAAGAGCAAGAGAGAAAATGTTTGTAGGTACAGATATCAAAGAAAACTAGCCAGGTACAAATTTTCTAAGAGAGTGGCACATCCAGAAGTTTAAAACAATATAAAACAGACAAACAAAAAACAATAACTTATTTGCAATAATGGAACAGATTTTGGGAACTAGAGGCAGTGCTTCACTTGACCCCCTTTGGCACAAAGTCCTGTTAAAAGTAGAGAGTGGGGTTAGTGAGTCTGTGGGACAGAGGAGCAGCAAAAAAAGAAAAAGAAAAAAAAAACATAGTAATGAGTAACTGAAAATATATCTCCCTAAATTTAATGGAATGGTTGGCTTTTAAAAGAGCACAGAAAAAAATATGAGTAATCAACAAAGAAATTTTAATACTACAGAATATGAAGCCTGTTAGGGTGGGGGAGCAGTGTGGACAACCATAAGCAGAATTGTCAGCCTGGAAGCAACACGATGAACACTCAGAATTTGTGGAAACACAGTAAAAGTGATAAAAAGACATGACTGATATAGCAAAGTGAAGTGAAAATGAAGAGTCAAAGAGATCTGGAATGAAAATGATAGATATAGAAAATGGGCAAAAGGTATTAAAACACAAGTAATAGATGTTGGTAAATAAGAGCACCAAAATAACAGAACATAATAAATACTTAAGGATATAACTCAAGAAACTCTCCCAAAATAAAAAAGATCAGAATCTATAAAAAGGCACACTATAACCCATAAAAAGAAAAACTGATTTAGAAAACTTATTTCAATGATATATTTTTAAAAATTTACTGGATTTCAAAGATGAGAGAATCTTTTGTCAGATACAAAAAAAATGGAGTTATGTATAAAAAGTAAAAAAAGAAAAAATCTAACTTGTACTAGATTTCTCCCTAATGATATTAAAAGAGAATAATTTCTGCAAAGTGTTCAAATAAAGTTTGACTCATAACTATATTCCTAGGAAAATAGTTTTTCAAATAAAATGAAAAGAGATGAACATTTCCAAACATGCTTTTTTAATGTAGAATTAAATAGAAAATAAATTTCAGCCAACAAAGTAATTAATAGAAAAACTATGTCAAAATGTTTGGCTATGAGCATTGAGCCAACCTAAGCATAGGACTAAGAACAAAACAAATATAAGGATTGTGATTGGAGAAAAGAATGAAAATATAATATATGCTGACAAAGCAGGAATGGGAAGGCAAAAGAGAAACGAGGACTTCGATAGCTGGAGAAGGTCGAGATTTTAGTTCGTAAACCAAATTGAAAAGCTGTAAGCTTATTTGAAGTTATTAACATCAAACTGAAAAAGGAAAAAAATAGAACAGGTTCTATCATGACTCAGATAGCATAACATAAAATATGATGACAAACTTAGAGCAGAACATGTATATTTTATATAAAAATAAAATGAGGTAAACTGACTTATTAAAATAGACTCTCAGATAAAACTGGAAGGCAAGTTCAATTACATGCTATATTTGAGAGAAATACCCAAAACAAGCATTCAGAAAAATGATAAAACTAATAAACAAATTCAAGAGCTTGCTGTACACACACACACACACACACACACACACACACACACACACACACACTGAATATCTAGTCAAGAAAAACAGTGAGAAAATACAAACATGCAATATAAGAAATATACAAAAATAACCTCAGACACAAGAAATTAAAAGAATCTTAAAATATCAAAATACTTAAAAAAATTAAGAACCAGGATAAAATAGATGATTCGCTGGAAAATATAAATTAGTAAAATTTATCATAGAAGAGAAAGTATCTGCTAGAAATAGAAAAAATTACTAACGTCCAACAAATCCGTAGTATACTGGAACCATCAAATTGGCAGAAACTATCAGAGGAATAGACAATTCCATCTAGTGTGATTTAAAATGATCCAGGGCACAGAAAATAATGAAAACATCCAAAATTTTTTTTAGTAAAAAAGAATTAAAAATTATTTTAAATCAATCTTACTCTGGGTGTGTTTGCAAAAACACTAAATATTATTTTTCACGACAAGGTGTCCTTTATTTTAGGAATACAAGAAAATTTATTTTCCATAATAATGATTTAAAGTGGAAAAGTACTATTATCTTTATGAAAGCCTAAGAGTCAGCTAATAAAATTTAACATTTAATCTTAATAAGACCAAAATTATTAATAATATAGAGATAGCTATATTGTTTTCTAATATTATAATGTGCATTTTAATATGATAATAGACTAAAAGCAGACATTATGTTTTACAATGAAAGAAACAGAAATACTGAAAGCTTTTTCATTGAAGTTAGAAACACAAAAAGAGTATCTTTTATTTCCATTAGTATTTAATGTTGATCTGGAGTACCTAGCCAAAGTGATTAGATAATATAAATACATGAATGATACAAATTATAAAAGAGTATACAAAATTATGATTATATAATAATAATTAGTAGTACTTATTAAATTATTATAATTAAAGATATTTTTATTCTGCGTAATTCAAGAATATTAACTTTATTATAAAATATAAAATAATTCAATGAGGGAGTGGTTTGACAAAAAGTAATTGGTGGAATACAAACCTGATATTTAAAACAACAATCATATAGGATATACAATAGAAAAAATGACCTATTTTCCATAGCAATTAAAAGGTAAAATTTATAAAACCAACTAATTTTTCCCCAAGTATTCATTCTCCCTTTCTACTGTTAATAATAGAACTTACTCCCTTTGGTTCTATACATGTTTGCCCACCTGGACATTCCATTCCTCTCTTGCAGTTGGATGTGCCATATGCATATTTTGGGAGTCAATAAGAGTGAGCACAATTATAGGAGAAACTTTCTGATAATCTCGTTAAATATTCTAAATCTCTTTTTTTCCCCTTCCAGTAATCTGGAAGATGGATGTAAAGCTAGTAAACTGACTTTTGCCACGAGAACATAAGTAACACTCTAAAGGACAGTGGAGCAAGAAGAGAGAAGCAGTCTTCATCTCTGAATGATCTGAGTGCAGAAACACTCACCTCTGAAATGTGACATAAAAATAAGCTATCTTGTTTGAGTCACTAGTTGTTTCATTTATTTGCTTATTTGTTTGTAGTAATATCTAAGTCTATACCATGGCTAATACTCCAAAATAGGTGAAAGTTCTATATGTTCTATATGGAGAAAATGTTTAAAAACTGTGAAGTGACAAAGAAAAGCTTGAATAACTAACTAGAGAATGAAAAGTCACACTATGTTTTAGATAAGAAGACATCACAAATATGTCAATTTCTCTCTGGTTTATCTAAAAATTTAACACAATAGTACCAAAAATGGTAACATATTTCTTTTGGAAATAGAAATACTGAAATGAAAAAAATTAAAAAGCAAAATTATTCATGAAAATTCTATAAAATAATATAGAAAGGAATCTATACCTATTAGATAATAAAATATATTGTAAAGAAATCTACCTCTGCTACATGAATGAAGCACAGATCAATAGATCAGAATAGAAATTCTGTAACAGATTTCTGAAACAAATATGATATTTCAAATTAATGAGAAAAAATGAATTGAATATAAATGGCGGATCCATATCTTACACCTTAAATTAAGATAAATTCCAAACGATTAAAGATTAAAAAATTAAACCCCAAAAATAGAGAAAACTTATGTTTACTAATCCAAGATTGAAAAAGAAGTTATGAAATAAAAAAAAAAGAAGCCATAAAAATATCGATAAATTTTATGTCTAGAAACACCATGAATAGTCAAATGACAATCAGCAAATATGGCTAATATTTATAATTCATATCACAAAGACTAATTTTCTACTATAAAAATAATTCTTTTAAATCAATTAGAAAAGGAACAACAACACTTTAAGGAAAACATAAGCAAATATTTAGTCTGGAAAAGAAGAAAATACAAATGACTCAAATCTAGGAAAATGTGTTACTTTTCTCAACAATAAAAATAAAATAAAAATTACAATGAATAATAGCTGAATCCAGGTCTTTTGCAGAAAATATACAAGATGTACCTGGAACACTGAGTTGTGCCAGAAAGCAATGAAACTATCAACGACTAAATAGGCCATGTCAGAGGGACATAGAAGCCAATATGAAGGGACTACCTTAGCCAATATGTAACAATTTGAGCTTGAAAGAGACTAATGGATGCGAATGATTGAAGCACATGAAATATGAAAACTCAGGCATTCTTATTGACAGCCCCTTTAATGGGAGACAGGGAGAGAGATAACTTAAAATTTAAATGAAATGAATAGAGCCCACTGGAAATAACTAAAGCCACAAATTCTTATTCTGAAAAGGAAATGAATTATATTGCTTTTCTTCTATGAAGTATACTTCAGGGAAAATAATTAGCCTTAATTGGTGGGGGAAAGGTTATTCTTTATTGAAGAATTCTAACTAAAAGTTATAGAAAGAAAGGATTTTTTTAAAAAATCACCATTCTGCAATCCCTCATAAAATGAATGATTCAAGTAAAGGTCACATGGGTAAAGCCATTCGATAAAATATTAACAGGGGCTTTATAATGGAGAGATCAGATCGTGACCTGTATTCTGCATGAATGAAATATGAAACATACTTATAAACCTATGAAGTATTGGTAACATGTTAAACCAAAGCTAATCAAGTGTCAGGTGTTAACTTTTCTCTACAGAAGATAAATTAACAAGTTAAATTACACAACAAGAAAGCAAACAGACAAATCCAGAATGTGGGACTCTGCATAGGACAAATTATCCAGTTTCTATAAGCCAATGTCAGGGGGTCAAAAGGAACAGATAGTGTTCTAATTTGAAAGAAAGTGAGGAGGCATAAAAACCAAATGTAATGGGTGGACCTAGTATAGAACTTGATTCAAATATAAAAGGACAATTTTTCTCACACTGGGGAAACTTCCTTATGACTTTTTATTAGATGATATGGAACAATAAATATTCATTAGGTATAATTATGTCCACATGTTTTAGAGGTGCTTGTTGAAGTATAGGGATGAAACAAAATAATGCTGGATCTTTTTTACATCATTCAGCCATGAAAAAAAAGAAAAAGAAAAAAAATAGGATCAGGGAGATCATGAAAACAAATGTGGCAAAATTCTGATAATTGTTGAATTTGACTGATGGTTATATTAAGGTTCATTCTTTCTATATTTGTGCATCATGAGGTCCATTTTTTAATCAACCAGTTTGAATTTAAACCTGTGTAAGGAAAGGTTACTTTCATATAATGCTAGAGGGAAGGTTAACTGATAAATCCTATGTGACGAATATGGTAGTATTTATCAAAATTTTAAATCCATATAGCCAGCATTTATACTCTTAGTGTGTATTCTACAGACATGTACTCTTATATACAAAGTGACATCCATTGGAGCATTGTTTGTAATAGCAAATTATTAAAAACTGCCTTAAAGTCCATAACTAAAGACTAATCAAAGTACAGTGCAGGCAGACAACAAAACATTTTGCAACCTTCAAAGAAGAAGGAGAGAACTAGGTCAAGCAAAATAACAAACAAGAGAATATAAATACTAAATATTCAGTTATTACAATAATTTTGAAGTCCTTTCAAGTGCATAGATGAACTTTCTAGAAAGCTAGAACAAGAGAAAAGTTAGAATCTAGGGAAGTAAGCTGAAGCTACTGGCCGCCCTGCATCACCTACCAGTCCTGTTTGACTGAGAACGGGGTTTCTCCACCTCCATTTAGTGACTAGTGACATTTTGAGTCAGATGATTGTTGGAACTGTCCTGTGCATTGTAGGATATTTGGGGGCAACCCTGACCTCTAATCTCTAGGTTCCAGTGGCATTTTATCCAAGTTATACTAACCAAGAACCTCTCCAGACTTTGCCAAATGTCCTCTCTGGGGCAAAATCACTCACAACTGAGAAGTACTGATATAGAGTATCAGTACTAAAGGGGCCATGAGGGAGAAAAGTAAGAAGACCTCTCTGCCTTCAATAAAACTGAAAGCCATGGAAGGAAGGAATAAATACAAATCTAAACAGCAGAGAAAGACAGCCCAGAAAATTACTTAGTTTATCATATTCATTTTATTTACAAGGTCCAAAGAAATAAAACATAAGTTAATATTTTCATTAAAAACAGACATATTTTGGTAGTAGCATTGGACAAGTAAAAACACCCTGAAGAGGAAAGAAATAAAAAGGCAGATTTCAAGTAATTCCCACAGGTAAAGTTTTAATAAACAGAAGCTCTCAGAAAATAAATAAATATACAAATACACAATTAAACAAGATATCTTAAGCAATAGTCAGTAGAAACAACAATCCACAAAACCAGGTACCAAAGATATACAAATTCAACAATTATCAAATACAAACTATATTTTGGATATTTAATATATTCAATATATTTTAATAACTAAAGGATTGAAAACAGAGATAATTATGCAATTTCCAAAAATTATCAGAGAGATTTATAGAACTAAATAAAACATCTAGAAATTAGAAATTTAATTAAAATTAGAAACTTATTAGATAGAATGACAGGAGATTATACTGAAATGAACAATCAGTGAACTGGAAGCCAGAGCAGACAAAATTATACTAAATGCAGCACAAAGAAATTAAAATGAAAAACATGAAAAACTCAAAAGATAAAATAAGAATGTCTAATATACATCCATCAAAATTTAGAGGGAAGCAATAGAAAGAATGCAAGAAGTAATGAAATATTTGAAGGTAATGGCTGCAAACTTTTCAAAAGGGACAAAAGAAACCAATCCTCAGATCATGAACTACAAAAAATTTCAAACAAGAATTGTTGATATTCTGGGATGTTATAGTAACAACACAAAAATAGCTACCATGTTGAGTGCTTATTCTGTACTAAAAATTATACTAACCATATTGTATAAATTACCTTAATTGATAAATAACTTTTT
Organism: Macroglossus sobrinus; assembly: GCA_004027375.1. NCBI lineage: Eukaryota > Metazoa > Chordata > Mammalia > Chiroptera > Pteropodidae > Macroglossus > Macroglossus sobrinus. The sequence continues at coordinate 662,427 of PVKZ01000544.1, forward strand.
AAAAAGAGGAAGACATAAGCAACTGCCTTATAAGTTAAACACTGCACATTAAAGGAGTTTTACAACACAACCAAAACCAGTTCAATGTGTGGGTAATGTTTGGTATCTACTTCAAGCAAGCCAACTGCAATTATCATATTTTTTAATTTCTCTCTGTGAAAAGATTTAAACTCAGATCTGGCTGACTATACAACTTCTGTCCCAAAGTTATGCAATGTTTAAACCATGTAAATTTTTTAAGGTTTGCCATTGTTCTGTATTCTTACTTTTCTGAAAGTAATTTGATTTCAAAAATGTTCTTTCCAGCTTCTACTGGAATAAAGGGAAAATGAGTGTAATAAAAACAAAGGATGAAATTAAGGATGGTGTAACCAAACAAAAAAATGATTTTAAAATATGTCAAAAAACTAACTAATGATAACAGTCAATCATGTCTATTTTGCAAGGAGTTATCTCATAGAATGCAACGTACTTTGTACTTAGCAAAAATATAAGAAAGATATTTTCAAGCTATTATTTAAAACTAGGGTATTAGACAATATGTATAAAGAGACAAAACGTCTTCTGACTCCATAAGCATACCATGAATATCTAGTATATAAATGACATTCTGTTAAAAGGAAATTTTTACATGCCTTTCCTACAGCTTTGATACAGAGAGAGAGAAAGAAAGCAATTCTGAATCCTCATAGTCTAGTTCTGATTCTCAAACCAAGAGAACCAAAATAAATCCCAAACTAAGCCCTGCAAAGGTGTTTATTTCCAGAGATCCTAAAAGGTGGTTGATGAGGTGGAGAAGAACCAGGATCACCATCAGTGGATACTGAAAGCAAGTCTTTAACACAAGGTGAGACTAGGATAAGTACAGTTGTAAGGGATAAAAAGGTTCCAAAGTGGTAACCATTAGGTGCAAGGAACAAATAAAAAAACTTGGTTCTGAACTAAGAGCTCAAAATATGGGCTCCTCTCTCATATGATTCTTGTGCTGGGTATTAAATATATAGCCCTAAGATAGACTAAGTTGGACTGAGGCTACACACCACTTTCATTCCCCATGAATTTGCCTCCCTGATAATTGTTTCCTATATTGAATTCCTGAAGTCTTATTATACTTGGGTTAAGTCTCTTGAGAAAAAAGTAAAAGGAAAAAAAAAAAACTATTCTAATAAACTTAACTTCTTTACAAATACTTTTTGGGTAAATGAAGGTCCAAACTAAATGTTTTATTCAGAGTACATCTAACCAGAGGAAAGTAATTGAGTCAAAATAATTCTACTTGCTAACTTTTTATTCTTTTTCTTCAAACTGACCCCTCTGCATATCCTTTAAAAATAAACCTCTTTAACTTTCTATGTAACAGCCTAAGTAGGTATAAATACATTTAATACTGTTTAATTTAATTACCCTAGAGGAGAATCAGGTAGAAGGTAAGGTTAGAAAGAGGAAAGTTTTTTTTGTTTGTTTGGTTGGTTGGTTGGTTTTTACTTAAAACAACAGAAATTTATTCTCCCACAATTCAGAACACCAGAAGTCCAAAATCAAAATCACTGGACCAAAATCAAGTTGTCAGTAGGGCCCTACTCCCCTACTCCTCTACTAGCCCTAGAGGCTCTACGAGAGAATCTATTCCTTGCCCCTTCCAGCTTCTGGTGGCTGCCAGCATTCCTTGTCTTGTAACCATATACTTCAAACTCTGCCACTTTGGTCACATGGACAAAAAAAGAGAGGTCTTACTATGAAGGCAGACAATTTGATTAGTTTCCTTCTCTATGAATGCATATTTACAAAGGAAAAAGAAGAGTTGAAGGCAGAGGGGCTGTAAATTATTATTATTATTATTATTATTATTATTAATTATTGTTATTATTATTAAAAGAAAGACAAGAGAAAAAGGCATGGTATTGTTAATAGTCTCCATTTCATAGACATCTACATGGAGCAGATGAGCATAACTACACCTTCCATTACAGGCCAGCAAAGTAAATGCACTCTATTGTTGAGACACACAAAAATTACTAGAAATCAAAAAGGTGAAAGAGAAACTGCCAGAGACCAAGGTACTGGAATCATAAATTTATTTGTAACAGACTCTAGGAGAATTAGAAAGAAGCAATCTACTCAGTAATGAGCAGAAAATAGGATTAGGTTAAAGTATTTTTAAAAGAAAAAGAGAAAAGTGAGGCTTTAAACCTATTTATTTTCAATATGACAGGCTACTGGTTTATGCTTTAATATTCTTATAGTCATGTTTCTAGCACCCTTTAAAATTAAGAGCAGTTAAATATTAAAACATGAGAATCCTGAGTATTCCAAATAAAAAGTTATTATTTTTAAAATGTTGTCTTACACTCAGAAGAGTAGTGAAAGCAGGAAGAAGGGAATAACCTTCTGCATATTAGAGTAAGATTACACATGATGGTTTGTTCAATCCTAACGACAACTCGGGGTGTAAGTTATCCTGCCGCTCCTTTGAAGAAGTCACATGAGACAGAAAGAGGTTGAAAGACTGACTATTCTACAGTAAGGGGTTGAAATGAAATTTAAACCTAGATTGTGTTTGGATATCTATCTATGATTGGTTGTTTGGTAATTTGTCTTTAATAAATAACCTTAATAATGAAAATGAGTGAAATAGTCACAAAAGTGTGAAAAAAGCAATCAATAAGGAATATGAGGTCTATTTCAAGTAATTTTTGCCACTCGTTAAAATAATAAGTCAACTTTGACTGTTATGCCACTCACTATCACCAACTTTATATAAATTGTCCCTTATCATAGACAAAACAATTTTTTTTGAAAATTATTCATTCATCTATGCAACAAATATTTACTGAGCACCTATCTCATGATAGTGCTGCGATGACTATGAATGAAACAGACATGGTCATGAATATCTTACTGTCTAGAAGGAGCTCGCTTAATTATCTTTACTTGAAATATGGAAACACTTATCTTTAAATATTGGCTAATTTATCCCCACAAACAAAAAGTGTTTTTCTTCTTCACTCACCAGTATAATAGTACAACTTCCTAGAGGTGCACACTTAATGAAACTGAATGAAAGAAAAGCAGACATTGTGACCTTTTGAATACAGGTAGATACTGTACCATTAAAGCTTATCCAACACAAATAACAGAGAATAGCAAAATTAAATTTGTTCATCATAAAGCTTTCTCAGATTGTAACAATGGGTTATATTAGCAATAAGGTATGGTTATTGAAGCAATTAACAGTCTTTAACTTTGAATTTGGAATATTCTGTTGCAAAAGTACAGTATTAACAAATGACTACATTATTGACTCATTTAAGAAAAGTGTCACTAAACTTATATTATCTGTCTTAGTGGCACACAAAGGAGGAGATTTTGGCAAGTACTGATACCACTGTGTAGGAGGGAGATTAATGGAGAGCAAATTGGAGAATAATTAATCAAGCTGCATAAAAAAGTGAGAAGAAAAAAACAAAGATGCAAGGTTTGACAGGAAAATTCTAAGCTCTTTGTACTTGGCACCAGTCAAAAAAAAAAGAAATAGAGGCATAATAGGGCTGAAAAGTTCATGAATATGCTCCAATTAATCTGTATGTGCACTGAAATGCTTTTTAGTTTGGTTCATTTAAATCTGAAATTCCCTTCCCCATTGATGTCAGCTAGTTAGCCAAGATGCTGCATTACTGTTATGATCACTGCAGCGCACATAATTTAAATTTATCTCTTTGGGGACTCAGCTCCACCCCCTGCTAGCTAATATGCTCACCACGTTTAATGATGCAAAAAATTTCTCTGAGTACAGGTTATTTATCTTTATCAAGGGTTGCGTTTGGCTGGCTGTCTATTATCAGCCAGAATATTTGTTACTAAATGATTGGTTCTCATCCATATTCCAGGGCAATACTGAGGCCCATGTTATCACTCAGATTTGCAATTTAAAAAAGTGTTTTAATTCTTTAGATTCACCTTAGTAATACCAACTGAAAGTTTGTTATACGTTTGAAACAACTGAAATTATAACTCAGTATATGAACCCTAAAATCTTTGTCATTAAATACAATCAGTCTAAAATCTGAGAAAGAATTTTCTTTGGTCATGTTTTTGGGGAATATGTAATAAACAATGCAGGAATACAAATATATAATAAGAAAATGGTTATAAATTATTTTTAAGTAATGATGCCAAAAAAAAAATCTGAGAAAAAAAACTAAAGAATAAACAAGTAGGTTCAAAGAAATAAAACAGTCAAAAGCCAGTGAGCATTATCACCATCCCCCAAAAATTAAATGAAAAAAGTGAAATCAAAAGTTCTTGTCAAGATAGTGAGCAAATATAGACAGCTGGGATCCTCCCTTGAATCTGAACACAAACATATACAGATTCAAAGGGGATGTTGGTAGTTCTGAGAATATATTTTTGAATAGCAAGAAAACTCTAGGAAGATTTTGAAGTACAAGAGTATAAGAGCTCTTTGGGATAGTCTAGATGTGAAGGGGAATTTCTTAGTTGAGCTCTTTTTTTCTCTTCAAATTACTTGAGTAAATCATTGCCTACCCATTTCCCATGCAAAGCAGACACACAGCACTGTCAAGCAGCCCAGCCTAGGGGGAGGTGCCTGGCAACAACAGGGAGGGGCTCCAGCTGGCTAGGAGAGTGGTAGATAACCTTTGCAAGCAGACACTCCCCTTTCACATTGTGGCTTCCAGGTGATTCAAATAAGTAACAGTGTCCATGGGAAAGTTTCAAGGAAATTCCTTGAGGCCAAGAGAGGTCTAAAGAATGTGGCAAATGGACGGTGATCTAGACTATTTCAAAAGTAGAGGATCTTTGCCCAAGGCAGTTCCCACCCACGTCCATATCCTAAATTCACAAGTAGGGGAATGCTACTTGTGTCTGGGTTTTAGCATTTCCCATCCCTAGGTGCAAAGAAAAATAAGGGTAACCAACCAAAGTTACTACTAATCTCCAGATGCTAAGAACTTTTGGGGAAAATAAACACTGAGAAGCCAAACCACTGTTAAAAAAAAATAATAATAACTGAACAAACTATTAGATGAAGACATGTCAGATTAATAAAAAAGTTGTTTTAAAAAAGGTAAGAGATATAGTAATTACTTGAAGAATAAAAAGCAATTATAAAGGGGAACCAATTGGAAATACTAGAGGTAAATAATATTTACCTCTAGTAAATATGGAAAAGTTACATGTAAAGAATGAAGATTTAGCCATAAGACAGTCTAAAGGTGCTTTCAGAAGGCATCAGAAAGGAAGTAAAGATTAAAAATAATTTTTTTAATTTGAGAGGTATAAAAGATAGAAGTGAAAGTATAAACATATATAACAGCAGTTTTTAAAAGAAAAATATGTGGGGGAAAAATATTTGAAGATATAATGATGGATAATATTACATAATTAAAGGAAAATGAAAGACTTGAAATAAAAAGACTCAGGACAGCAATCAAAATAGATAAGATAAAGAAATATTCTGACACAATAAAGTATAATTTAGTAATTTCAAAGACAAAACAAATTATAAAAGCTTTCTGAAAGATGATCTTAAAAGGAGTCAGAATTATTTATGGCTTCTTATAGAAATAAGAAGCCGTAAATATTGGATACAGAAAACATTCACAAATGCTTTCAAAATTAATAGAATAGAAATTTGAACCTGGCTCAGAAAATTCTCAGGCTTAAATGGCCTCAAAAGATAGTTCTTCCATACTATCAATAATCTCTGTGTTTACTAGTTTTCCAGACAGAAACAGATAGAAAGCTTTAAAAGTTAACATGTTTTATTTCAAAACTGCATAGATAATAAGAGTCTTCTTTATCTTATGAACATAGAAGAAAAAACTCTGAAGTAATATTAAGAATATTTAATTTAAAAATAGATATTAAAATATAACTTAAGAATATTCATTATAAATATACATCATAGTCAGCTATGGCTTATTCCAGGAATTTAAGAATGTTTTAATATCAACAAATATAAAAATACCATTTCTCACATGCACAAACTAAAGGATAAAAGAAAATCACATGATATGTCAACAAATGAAAAATAAGTATCAAACTATATCAAAACATTTTTATGATATACTAAGAATAGAAGAAACTTATTTAACTTGAAAAAAGCTATATGTCAAAATTTATAGTAAATGTCATGTAAAATAAAGTTTAATTTCCCCCGTGTATTAGAATTAGAAATACTTCAAATATCAATTTTTTCAATCTCAAGTATAGAGGCAAAAATTATCATTATTTTCAGATAATCTGATCATCTGCATAAAAATGCTATAAAAGAAACAATTGTCATATAAACTCAATAAAATTCAATATTATTCCTCTATATCAACAATAATCAAATAGAAAAATTAAGTATTATTCACAATATAAAACTATTAAATATCTAGGCATTATCCTAATGAGTAATGTTTATGACTTTCAGAACAAAACTTTTAAAACTCAGAAACCCAAAGAAAAAGACAGAGAGATGATATTCAAAAATAGGATGAAAATTTTACCTGAATTCACCTACAAATACAATACTAATTAAATTGCACAGAAAATTCCTAAAAAAAACCAAATTGTTAAAATCTATATAGATCAATAACAATCTATGAATAACTGAGTCAATTCTGAAAAATAGACAAAAAATGAATAAACAATCTAACAAGAGAGCAGAATTCTACAGAGCCCTAGGAATAAGTCTAAAAATGATAACAATGTAATACTAAGGCAGGTCATACAAATAGAAGAAACTGAACATATTACAAAGTTCTAAAACAGATGCATGAAAGTATGAAAACTAAAAGGTAGCTCCCCAATTTAGGGGGAGGAGGTTTAATAGATGGCATTGAGAAAACTGACTCAATACAGAGAAAAATAAACTTGGATCCCTATCTACTCTACATGTAATGAAACACCTGACAGAGTAAATAACTAAATGTGAAAGTAAAACTCTAAAGAAAAATAAAAACAGAAGGTAGGACACTTGTTCTGTGACTTTAATAAGATTTCAAAATTACAAAGCACAAAGTGAAAAAATCAAATAATTTAATATTAATTTTTTTATTTTAAGAAAAAAAAATGATATACTTCTAAGAACATACAGAAAAGCCATTAGAATGGGTCCCTATATGGAGAGGGAATAGAAATGGACATCATGAATCAAGAGCAAACAAAACAAGGAGACTCATCATCTGAATCAGTGTGTCATGAGCCAAGGAGAGTAAAAGCTTATTCCCTGGACCCAAGGTCTGAAGAAAGAAATTAAAGCAAGGGGAGAAGAATGGAAAGAAGGATCAAGAAACCACTTTTTTCAGGCTCCATATTTATCCCAAACTTCCCAGAGGGCGTCCCCAATAGGCATAACTACTCAATCAATCCCTTCTTGTATATTGTGTTCTTCTGGATTCAGTCTCCTCTAGTAGGATAGTGGGACTCTTCTCCTCCAGCCTCCTTACCTGCTTCATCACCTCCATCACGCTCTCTCTCTCTCTCTCTCTCTCTCTCTCTCTCTCTCTCTCTCTCTCTCTCTCTCACACACACACACACACACACACACACACACACACACTCAAGCAAGTGTGCACATGCACAGACATATCCTCCCAATTTTTTCTTGTACGAAAAATCACACCGTCACTCATACAAGCCCCAGTATCTCAGCGATCCATCCAATCAATGGACAAAGCATCATAAATACTGAGACAGCAGACATTCCTCTACAAATGGAGGGATACTGAAAAAGTACATGGGTAAGAATTTTCACATTACACAGTGGAAGGCATTAAGCCATGCATTGAAAGTACTTTTCCCCTCTATTCAAACCATAAAATTTGGTAGCAATGTTTTTAAATGAACCATGCTTACAAAATGATGTTTTTTCGGTGCACTGTAAATAAAATTCTTTATTATAGGACTTTTCAAGAAGAATTTCAAACTGGCTCTGACTCTCTCAAATGTCAAGGTCATGCAAGACAAGTGAAGACAGAAACAGTTACAGATTGAAAGAGACCAAGGAAATGTGATTACTTTATGAAACATCGTTTACTGAAATGAATCCTGGGCTATCCACTGTACTGATACTACTGTTTTGCTTAATCTCTTATTATAACTCACATAACTATATAAAAGGAAGCACTTTCTTCTACTTGGGGTCTGCTCCCTACTGCCCTGCATACCCTCCCAACACTAGCCTTCAGGTTTCCAAACTCCCCATAATCTCTTTCCTGCAATTTAACTTTTCTATTTTTTTCAAGGCAAGCACAAGTTCTATCTCTCCCAGGATGCTTCCTAATTAATATAGCCCTTGATATTTATTAGATTCTGGAAATTCAGAAAGCAATTCAAATCTGCAACATGCACTCTATTTTTTAATTGACTGTATGTTATTTTTCACTTGTCTCTAGATGTTTCTTGAAGTTATCTCTCGACATACAAATTATATTTTGAAATCTTCGAAGTCTGTGTTATCTCCTAGTTTTTGTTGTGTGTACATGGGCATGCATGTGTGTTTTATTCCTCTACAGTGCCTAATCTGTCACCCGCTGTGCAATCACTGTTTAATGAATTGTTTTCTTCACTACATCATTGCTGGAAAATGTAGCTCTTTAGACTGATATTTGTGAAGGAAAATAACTGATATAAGATGAAAACTAAGTGCAGTCTTCAACAAAGTGTTTATTGCCAATTGGTAAAAAAGTTCTGTCCAAATTCTGATGAAAACACTTGAGTGAAGCAATTTCCACAGAAAGCTGTTAACCTGTTCACAGAGAAATAGAGATCACACTGAAATGGATTTTAGTTGAGTACTCCCTAATTCAACTACTTTGATAATGTACTTTCATTTAAATCAGCAACTAAACCTGAGGGAGGTAATGAATGGTATTTCATATACAGGTGTAATGAGTAATTAGTCCAGTGGCATAGGACATATTAAGAATGTTAAAGGAATACTGGGAAAAACTTGCTTAGTTTTACAGCCTCCAACGGGATCATCCAGGGGAAAGTCTAATTTTTCCCAAAGTTACTTATCCGATCAACCCATGTGTTCTCCCCACTTCAACCTTTCTCCTGACTCTACCACCATGGGGTAAAATATGGGCCATTGCAACCCCCAACCTTTTTCTCAGAAACTTTCATCATCCTGAATCCCCGAAGGTTTATGTTCCTTCCAGAAATGTGCACAAAAGGAAAGCTGGAAAGGTTGGATTTGTGCCTCATCTTGGCAAATGATCTGATCTCAAGTTATATCTATAAATCGGCATCTTTGTATAAGGGAGACATTCTCATTTTAGTATATGTGCTGCCTAAGCGAGCAAAATACATTGTCAGTCCAAGTTAGATAAACAAGTTTTTAGCAAAAGTAAGAAAGAATAATAAGGTACTTTGCATAATTTAGACATTAGCCCATCAGGAACAAAAAAACTAATTTTTTTGGAGACTGCAAAAAAAAATCAACAAAGTTTATAAATGTGCATACTCTGGGGGTGGGAAGGACAAGAGATTAGGTTTTTATGGGGAGTTTATTACACTATTTAAAGCAGGTCTTACATGTACACCTGGAAAAATGCCTTAGTTCTTTAACATGATTTGATGCTAGCTACAGGCTATGGCCTATCGTAAGAAATGCTGGCCCCTGGTCCATCTTTCCTTTGACAGTCTGATCTGTCTTCTGTTTACCACCTTCCTTTGATATAGTCAGCAAAACAGCCCTTGTCTTGTGGTCTTCTCCAAGCCACCCGGAATGTACTCAGTTCACTTTCAGCAAAGGGTTAAAAGAAAACCATTAAGTTCTCTTCCTAATATGATTGATGATCGCAACTATTGTGCCATCAGACTCCAGAGGATGTATTCCCTCCTCTAAGCCAAGGATGTAGACCAGCAGAGTAAGGCCACTTATGCCCGCAGACATGTTTTACATGGCTCTTAAAGATGTAAGATGGCAACATTAAAAAACTCTCTACCATAGCCCATGCATCAGCAATCAGAAGGGACATCCCCTTCAGATAGAACAGGTATTCCCCACGGGCCACAGCGCACTTCATTTGCTGTGTCTCCCTCACACTGAGGCTTTCAGTTGCTAGTTACCAGTGAGTTTCTGAAGTAGTTTTGTTACCTCTAATAAACTTGAGTCACGACATCCCATGCCTGGCACCTGAAGGCATTTTTATTTATGACTTCTGACCCTGACTATAATTCAGCTGTCTCTGAAAGTAAGGGTCTATAAGGATCAAGTGGACAGGGTCAAGAAGGTCTACTTTGATCACCACTGTATCCCAGCACAGCACTTAGGACAGTTAGGAGCTAAATATATGTTGAATGAATGAACCCAAGAGCAAGGGCAATATGTTCTCTCTATTTTTGTTTCAAATCACATTCCTGCCCAGGGTTACTGAAGTACCACTCTCAGAGACTCCTTGCCTAGGTGAGGTGTTTCAGGCTGAATTGTGTCCCCTCAAAATCCATGTGCTGAAATCCTAACATTTAGTATTTCAGAATGTAACCTTATTTGGAGATAAGGTCTTTACAGAGATAATCCAGTTTTAGGAAGCTTTAACTCAACATGACTGGCATCCTTATAAAAAGGGGGATTTGAAGCAAACATGCACACAGGGAGACCACCATGTGAAGATGAAGGCAGAGATCAGGGTTATGCTTCTACAGGCCAAGGAACAGCAGTGATTACCAGCAAACAACTAGAAGCTAGGGAGAGGCATGGAACAGATTCTTCCTCATAGCCTTGGGGAGGAACCAATCCTGTGGACACCTTGACCTTAGAATTCTAACCTCTAGGACTGTGAGAAAATAAATTTCTGTTGTTTAAGCCACCCAGTTATTGATACTATGTTACAATAGCCTTGGCAGACTGATGCATAAAGAGACCAAAACTTTAACCTAGCCATGTGGTACTTTCCACCTCCCTACAAGACCAGGTTTGTCTACTCTACAGTGCTATTAGGTCACACCCTCAGTTTCAAGACATGGGGAAGTCAGTTTGTTTAAATCTCTTATTGACAACACCCTGTCATCCTTATTGAGTTCCACCTAACTACAAAGTCTAGTATTGCAGAATTCTTAGAAAGTTCTGTGATTTTTATGCCTTGAGTCTTGAGCTGAGTGTTCATAGGTAGGTACAATCTGTGGGTATATATCAGGAGGAGAAAGGGGGGAACAATATTGGTCCATCATGGGGATGATAAAGGGCAAACTTGTGTTTACCTTTGAGTATTTCTGTCTATTTATCAAAACACACATGTTATATTAATATAATTTGGCTGAGGAGAGAGTGGATAATTTCAGCAAAACCTTGGGATTGTTTTTTAGCCTTTATGGGCTTTTTGAATTTTTATTAGTTATTCAGGTTTTTCATTTTTTAAACTAAGTTTTTGTTATCTATACCTCTTCAAATTATTTGGCAACATTTTAGGGATATTAAAATCTTGAATCTGTCACTAAATAAGATGTTCAAAAGTAAATTGGTCACAAATGAATGCTTCCAATTACTAAGTAAATAATACTTTTGAATATTCAGGTAATTTTCCTCCCCTGCAATTTTGTTTTTAGCATTGTTACATACTAGGATTTATTTTTCAGCCATGGACTACTTCTTCAAGTATTTAGCCATGCTTCTACACATCTTTTAAATTTCAGCAGTTATCATAAAGCTTTCTCCATTTAAAAATATAAACCAGGGATGAAAAAATGGTTAAAGTTTATTTGCGTGATGATAGCATTAAGGTTTTAAATGTTATTTTAACATTGGAATGTGAATAAATGGTGGGCCATAATTCTCAGGGTCATCTTCATTAATCACAGATATTACTCTACCATTCATCTTAAACACCCAATTCAGAATCAGAAAGCACTTTTTGCTTATTTCAACTAATCACTTTATAAAGGTCAAGCATGGCTCAGTGATTGATTATTGCTAATGTGGAAACAATGATAGAGCTTTTCTTTTAGTATGACCTTTGAACAGGTAAAATAAACATCACCAGCCAAGTTTTTAAGTTACCAAATAGTGACTAGAAATATTCTGTTTTTATCATATTCTTGCTTCAGCAGTTTAATAGACTAATAAACTGCTTTCAAATTTATTGGCACCTGGATGTAGGACTGAGCCATGGGAGCGAGAAATAAGAAATAAATATATGCCATAATCAGTTCAAATGCACAGTTTTTCAAATCAACCAAAATGGTTCTAAGTAAAATTTAAGTAATAGTTTTCCCAAACTTGACAAGCCTAATATGAAAACTGAAAGTCAGTAAAAAAAATTCTGTACCTCTTAGTTAAGTGAATGACATGCAAATTATAACTAAACTCTGGATATCTTGAATCTATTATTATATAGTCAAAATCTCAGGCATAATAGTCTTGCAGGCCTGAAAGGAGGGCAAGGATTCAATGATTCAGTGAGCCTGAAGATAAAAAGATAATCATCTCAAAGTGACTCTTGCATGCCTCCTTGGGAAATGAACAACTACAGCAGCATCTTCAAGAATTAGGAAAGTTAAAAGAGAGGAATGTTTAAAAGTCAAAGACGTTTATTCTGGTTTCTGGCCTTTTAATCTTAAGAAACTCATAATGTATTCAGGTGATCACATTCATGAGTAAACTATGACCTTAGGTCAACTAGAAAATTTAGAAATTCTAAAGCAAAAATGGCCATTTTCCATACATACATATTAGAGGAAAATAAGGACACTCTGAAGATCATTTCTTATAATGTAGCCCAAACAACTTGGAATACAAGTGATAATGGGAAGATGGCTGTCATCTTACATTACCACCAAGCACCCTCAAAGACCATTATCCAGAGTCCAACAACACTAGAAAATAAGAACTCTCAAACTCTTACTTTAAAAGAAACTTCTGTCTATTTTGAGAAAAATAATATACAGCAGCATTTTCAAAATGTGCAGAGGTGGAAAAATAAAAAGTTCTGCTAAAATGTTTAGATCATTGTGGAAACAGGCTCACTTTAATATGCTTTTCAATTCTGAACACATTGGCAGTGCTCAAAACACATTACAAAAGTAATAACATGATAATGGAGTTGAGAATCCTGTAAAGGTTACATAGAATTCAATTTATAAATCAAAATGCCTAAAAATCAAACTGGGCCAACTGCCTTAAGGTATTGAATTTTCACTACATTGAATAAGACAAGAATCTCATAACCATAAAAATAAACAGTGACTAATATGCCCGGGGCCTAATTTTAAACTGTTTAGGCTATCTTAGTTATTCTTTCTCATTCCTTTAAAAAAAAATTCCTGCAGTTTTTATTGAAATCTTAGCTCAGAGTTCAGAAAATCTGAGTGTTTGATAATTGTCAAATATATGTGAATATTGGATCTAGAAAATAGAGTAGTCTATAGAGAGGGACAGCACTTACTGAATCACATGACCACAATATAATCATCAAGAGTTAAATTAAATAAAAATAAGCAAAAACCACTGACCGTTTTAGTGTTAAAATCAATCAAATTATTTTATTTAATTTATTTTTAATATCTTAAATATTAGTCTCACAAAGAAAGATTTATTTTCTTTAACAGCATATGGTTTAGGAGTTTGTGAGGACCAAATGTGTGTGTCAGGGCTGTATGACAAAAAAGCAGTGTGTAACATGAGGAATTTGAAATGAAGCATTATCAAAGCAAAGTGAAGGAAGGAATTGAAAATAACTTTCTTAATTAAGGACAGGAAAAACTTGTCTCACTGCTAGGGAAGGATCATTACAATCCATGAATGAGATCTCTTTTCTCCTCTTTCAGTGGATAGAAAGACAAGAAAACTAAAACAAAAGAGTAAGAAAGGCCCCCCTCTACACTCTGCTAGGAAATGAAGCAGTCAGGGAAAGGTATACAACTTCAAGGTTTACGGCAAGCTGTTAGAAAAACTTTTGATTCCCAATCTTACCTAGGATTCTGTAGTGACCCTGGGATATGTATACTCAAAAATAAAGATTTCTCAAGTGAAGAAAATTCAAGGAAAGCTTTAAACAGTGTTTCTGAAATATGTTCAGGATTTAGAGTACTTGTTCATGGCAGAAAATCATCCATCCATTTAATCTACTTACATGCAATTGGGGTGATTTTATTCCCAAATTTATAATATGTAACATAGAATTAATATTACAGATACAATTGTCAATGGAAAAAACAAAATGCTGAATTAAGATGTATGCCTATTTCCCAATTCTGGTTGTATTCATTTTATTCCAGTTTGTAAATTTTGTTATTTTCTACAATAATCCAGTAAATAAAAGCAGCTATCAAAAGCTTAAGAGAAAATGTACACATACTGGGCACTATTCTCAGCACTTTGCACTTATTAACGCATTTAATTCTCTCAACAAGCCAAGAAGACAGATCTTAGTATTATGTCTATTTTATAGACAAAGGAACTAAGGAGAGAAATATAAATTCAGGAAATTATATTCATAAAAGTAATGTTTTCAGAAAACTAGGAAAGATGACTTTTATTTACTTAAGCAATAAAACATCTATAGTTCAGTTTGTGGAATAATAATCTATAATTTAAGAATTACTGGTTTAAAAATAATTGATAATGTTTACAGAGAAACTATACAGGTAGTTTTGCATTTAATAATTTTTTTATTTTGAAAGTTTTGCACTTTAGTTGAAAAGAGAGCTTTAAGTTTTATATTTAAACAGACACTAACCATAAAAGTCAATGCTTAGAATCACAGATTCAATCTTAGGCATTGAAGCCTGACGACTTCACTCTAGTCCTCACAGCTAACCTTATCCTCACTGCAGCCAAAGTATGTCAAATAGCATCTAGAATATGTATCTTACAAATCAAACTAAAAAGTTTTCAAATATTACAGCAAGTCAAATTTTAAAATGCATTTACTCTCAAGAGAGCTCAGATAGGTAAATTTCATGTTCACAGGATGCTAATAAGATACATAGCAAAGTCCATGGAAAATAGCGAGTCAAGACATTTTGAAAGTAAAATACAGAGCGAAAGGTTGTCCAGGATATCCAGATTATATCTGGCATAGTGCTTTGTACATTCGAATCACTTAAATATTTAATGTGTTAAGTGCATGCATGAACAAAGGAGAATAAGAACCAAGTCCCCTTTACTAGATGGGAAACGTATAAGTAAAAGAAAGAGACATTTCTCTTTTTCATCAAAACATCTTTATTATATCTGGAGAGCAGGATGCCTAATGTCAACAACAACCAAAATCACAACAAAAACAACCAAAAGACCAGCTCATCTGAGAACCAGATTCATATATTGTATAGGGAAAACTAGTAGGAGTTCTAGTTGATGTTGGCATTATATACATTAAGTTCTAAGAGTAATTGCTTTGAATACTGGTCAACATGGTTCTGATTATTTTTCCAGGATTAAAAAAAAAAAGGCACCTTTTTTAGTTATAAGCATATGTACTATCTCTTAAGTAATATTTCAGAGATGTATTTTAAACACAGATGCAAACCTACTTAAATAAGGGGCTTAAATAACTCCTTAAAAGTACATTCTAACAGAAACTAAATAAGTGTAATAACAGTTTATTTAATTCTCCAAAGAAATAATTATAGTCTTGGAAATTTTTCATCTTTATGTTACTTATTTTGAGCATGTAAACTTATAATAGATTTTTATGATATTATAATCTTGAAAGAACAATGACTGTGCATGTGTACATGAATGGTGTGAGACATGGAAATTATGCCATTTATCTCTCCTCTTAGATATTTTGTATTGTCCAAATTTTTATTGACTATATTAACATATTATAATATAACATGAATTATATAAACCAGAGATATACCTAGAGATAAAACGATAGATCTCAGAGGGAAGAAATCTTTAATGGCTGGCATCTCTCCCAGAAGAGTTTTTAGCTTCTGTACACAGACCTATATAAATCAGTATAAATCTTTCAATCATGTACTCACAACTTCTACATAGTCTTTCAGTTGTTATATGTGTACTACCCTATATTATAATGAATATTATGAAATTTATTTTTAACATACATCAGAAAAAATTACATAAAATGTGAGTGGGAGTTCAAATGCTTTCTTCTTTCACTCCATCACAGAGTGATGCATATTCTACTTAGAGTTCCTTTGTATTAGACTGCAAAGAAGAACAAGAAACAAAATAGGAAAGGATTGTAAAAGATATGATACTATGATCTTGGAATTTTCAAAACAAAATTCATAATAATTGAAATGTGAGTTTTTGTATGTGTGTATGTATATATGAACTGACCTAGATTTTTTTAAAGTCTGAAAATATTGCCCTAGACTCAAAATAGTTACTAAGTTTCAAGAAAAGAAACTGACTGAGATGGCATTAGTTTTATTGAAAATATACCTGAAAGAATAGTATTTTTTTCACAAACTTCAATTGCTTGCTTATTGCCCGGGTTTCAAAATCTATTTACACTTTTAATTTTATTCTTCCTTTTATATATCTTCAGTCTCTGCTTTTACTCACCTTCTTTAATCTATTTCTTTGATTTAGATGCCAATGAATTACAACTCATGAAGTAAACTTGGAAATCCTCTATCCCACCCCATTCTTAGTGAAGTTAAGTTGTTCAAGGTCACATAGCTAATTGATAGTAAATTGGGGATTATAACTTAGGTGTTCTTCCCGTAAGTACAAGTGTCCTTTAGAACACTCCAAGATCATATCCTCATACCATTTTAAATTCTTCTAAAATACACACACACACACACACACACACACACACACACACACACACATATATATATATATATATATTATATATATATAATGTACGACATTACCTCAATCCAGCTAATCTATTCTGATTGAAAGTGGTCTCTGAAGATATTATTTTATAAATACTGTTATATTATGTTCTATTTCTTATAAAACCAATAATTTTTCAAATAAGTCCTTAATACCAAATTTCCTGAGATTAATTTTCCCTTTATACTTTGAGGCAGAACTATGGAACATATTGAAGGATCACATTTTGTAAACCATTCTACTTTCTTTTTTCTATAACTATTTCTACTTTATTTCATTTAAGAATATAAGTTATATTCTGAAAAGTCATGTACATCCCCATCCAAAAAACAAGGTATAAGTCCTTTGCATTTAGTCCAGGTCAAAGGACAAAGTAATAGAAATTTATTAAATAATAGCAATTAATTTAAAAATTCTTGTTTCAAATCTAGAAGTGTATTTCAGAGAGAATATTAATAGCCATTAGCACCATGCATTTAAATGCTTTTATCTGAATTTAAATTTCATTAACCATAGTTTTTCTGTTTTGGGGACTGGTCGATTAGGCTGAAAAACCAGTTATTTGGCAGGTAAATAGGAAAGATCAATGGTATTTAAGAGGAAATACACTGTAAACATCAGACAACAATTTTGTTACAAGATTTATTAGTGTCATTAATTAATTCATCCAACAAACATTTTAATGATGTTTTATCTTCCTACTTTGCACTCAGAATTGTGTTGGGTTGATGAGGTAGTAGGCAGCTATATAAAATCAGCCACAATAAACATAAATGCAGTATTAGAAGTGCAAAGAAAACAGTGCTGTTTTCTTTAGGTGTAGGTAAATGAGTTGGCATTTCCCATGTGCAGCCCAGAGAAAGAACACTCCAGGTCCAAAGACAGCATGTCAGAGCCACAAACATGTGAAGGAACTTTGGGTTCTAAGTTTAGGGAGAAATTCCAGAGCACTTGGGATGCAGGAATTAAGAAGGGCAGTGGTGGGCGGAGGCAATAGATAACTTGTTTTTGGTCCACAAAGGAATGTGACTAACACTACGGGCAAGATGGATCCTATAGAGGGGTGCATGTGGTAAACTGATTATAGTTGGGCCTAAATTTATTCGGAT
Source organism: Macroglossus sobrinus (assembly GCA_004027375.1). Lineage (NCBI taxonomy): Eukaryota > Metazoa > Chordata > Mammalia > Chiroptera > Pteropodidae > Macroglossus > Macroglossus sobrinus. The sequence goes on from PVKZ01000544.1 coordinate 680,310, forward strand.
TTGCATAGATCTGGGGGCAGAGGCAGGACAAGGAAATGTGGATTTTCATTTTCTATGAATCTCCATTCCAGCTGACAAAAACACAAACTGAAAATGTGCCTGTTAAAAACAATTTGGTTTCTTCTGGCTTAAAAATGTCACATATTTGATTCAATTCAAAGTTTAAACTCCCTGTCAGACTTGATTTCCCCCTTTAGTAGCATCTTCTCTGCCTCCTTAGTTCTAGGTTTGCCTCTAGTTACAGGATACTGGAGTTTTTCAAAGAGGCAGGAAAACAAGTCTCCAGTGAACATGTTTTCTTCTGAGTACTGGCCAATCTTCATCAAGATGGCTGTGCTGAAGTGCTCTGAAGTGTGGCAGCTTCTGGTCTTTTGAGGTAACATGCTCCTGACTGTCTCATTCCAACCTATACTGCACCTAATTTATTTGTGCCCTCAAGGCTTCCACATACTCTCAATGGGACAGATAAGAACTTCTTGGTCTCTTGTAGCCACACTCTGACCATGAGTCACTAGGAACACTATCCTGGTTCATTTGTCCAGATATCTTCCTCCATCATTTCTGCTGGTAGCAGCTCAATGCTGGAAATGGATCTTCTTCCAGAGACTTGAAGCTTTCCCAGGCATACTCAGGAAGGCAAGGCACTAGTTCTAGCTTTCTCAAATTCTTCAAAATCTATCTAGATTGTTCTAGAATTTTCCCATCCTCACAGTGGCAACCATTTGATAGGAACTTGGAAACTTACATCTCAATTCCTGCTCCTTCCTTTTCCTCTCTAGGTTGCTTTCTGAGCCTATGAAATGTGGAATTAATATGTACTGATGTCAGAAATTGGCTTATCATCTTTCACTAGAAAAACAGAGTGGATAATTTAATGAATTATAAGTCTTAACTAATAGTGAAACAGCATCTATGCCTATAAACAGGTAAAATTTCATGATATTATTTGGTTTGTCTGGACCAAAAAGAATAGGCAGAGGCCAAATCTATAAAGGGATATTTCTAAATGAAAAAAAAAAAAAAAAACCTCTTTCATCTCTTAACAAAGCCAAACTTTCAAATAAAAAAAAAAATTCTCATTGAAAATTTAAAAAATTCAGAGATTTATGAGTTCATAAAACTCTTCTAATTACAGGAAGATACCAAGAAGTGACTAGGTTTGAAAGGGAGTGGTAGCATTAATTGCGAGTTGTTAATAAAGCATGCAAGAGATGACAAGACCCAGACTAAGACATGCATATCAGATTTGAGGAGAGAGGCAAAATCTGAGTGATATTAAAAGGTATAATTGACATGAATTGGTGACCAATTGGATGTGGAAAGGTGGGGTGTGGGGGAAAGACTTGAAGATTAATTGAAGGTTTTTATCTTAGACAACCTGACAAGTAACAATACTACCAGTTTTAATAAAGAATATAGAATTGTTTAATGGGTTGGGGATTAATGAGGAAAGAAAGTAAAACAGGTTTAAGTTCAGTTGGGGGTGGTTATAGTTGGGGCTCCAAAAGTTCAAGTTGACCAATAAACATAAGTTGTATAAATAAACAAATATATCACAAGGGTGTGAAACATATAGTCAATACTTCAGTGTTGGAAGTTGGCTTCTCTTTCTTCTCCAAGTAAAACAGAATGTAAAATCATTTATTTAAATAAATTATGGGGCTACTCTAAAAGTGAAACAGCAATCTATGCCCACAAATGAAAAGTCACAAAAAAAGATGTTATGAAGATATTTTCAAAAGCTCAATAATAGACTTTTAAATGCAAATAATGTTGCCTTTTCTATTGTGTCCTAACATTTACTTAAGAAATGCTTCATGGGGAGTTATCAAAGTTAAAACTAAATAGATTTTTTCCCCTCTTTCCTTCATATTAATAATGTAATCAGAATGCCTAAAACCCAAAATCACCATAATTAAAAGTAATTCATAATAACATGAAAACTGAGAACAAGAGCTTAAAACCTAAAAACAAAAGTTAGTATGAGTTAACACTAAGTAGGAATCTGAAATAAATTAGCATTAAGCTTTTATTCAGCACTTTTTTGAAAATATAGGGCTAATATGACAGGGACCTGAAATAAAAGTCAAGATGAAAGCAGCAGCATCAAATAGGAAAAAAAAATCCACAGTATTTCTCTCTTGCCTGAAAGTTTAGTCCCATCATTCATTTTATATCCCCAGGACTCATTATTGAATGAAATAAAGATGCCCAAAGGATATAGTGAAAATCTTCCTCAGAAATTAAACAGAGAAATGACAAGTTATAAAGCCCACAGTCTTTCTAGTAGTGCATTAAGATTCCTGGAGCTATACTGAACACACCTGACCTTGTAATTTTTTAAATGCCTTAAGAAAGACATAGGACAAAAAAAAATCACATTTTAAATTTGTTTTTATTCTTTTATACTCATTCATTATCAGAAATAATGAAAGGTTAGATATACCTGATGAATTTTGACAAAATTATAAATCAAGGAATTGAGAAGTCTGAATTTGAACTAAAATGTGATTCTACTATCTATCAGATCTTTAAAAAAATGTGGCTCTTTTCAAAGATAGGTAGTTTGTACTTTTTTCAGACACAGCCTTGGGAGAGGGAAATTAGAATCCAACGAGTTCAAGTAACACTGCCCTCCCTACCCAAGGCAGAGCTCACAGAGGCTACTCAGGTTGTTGCCTGTTAAGCCAGAAAGACTTACTGTAGTAGTTTCCTAGGGCTGCTATAACAAATTACCACAAACTGGGTAAACAGAAAGAAGGGACGTTTATTCTTTCACAGTTCTGGAGGCCAGAAGTCTGAAATCAAGGTGTCAGCAGGGTTGCTCCCTTCTGGAGTCTCTAAGGAATTATCCTTTCCATGCCTCACCTCTAGCTTTTGGTGTCTGCCAGCAATCCTTAGTGTCCCTTGGTTTATAGATGCACTGCTCCAGTTGTTCTCTTTTCATATCATCTTCTCTTTGTCTCTTTTTCTCTCTTGTAAGGACACTTTCATTGAATTTAGAGAGTTCGCTTTAACCCAGTATGACCTCATCTTAATCTTTACCTTAATTATACCTGCCAAGATCCTATTTCTGAGGTTCTAAATGAACATGCATTTAGCTACTACTAAACCTACTGCAGGTGCATATCAGAAAGAGAAGACAAGGCTGAGGGAAGAAACTTGAAGGACCGATAGACACTATTAACAACTGAGAGTTAGCAAATTATCATCACCAAAACATGTAAACTCCAGGATTACCATATCAAGAAAAAGAGACATACATTAATTAGACCACCAAGACCTGGATGGCTCAAACCTCAAAGAAATTATACAGACACATAAGAGATTGTAGGGGAAATATCATAAACAGTTGAATAAAACAAATGCACATATTTAAAGAGGATTTTAAAAAAATTCACCGGTATAATTTCTTCTTTTTTTATGCTGATAAATTAATTGATTTTGAATTCATAATTTGTTTCATCTTTAAATAAACACACACAAACTATTTTGTCAGAAATTATTTATTTTTTTTAATATCTAAAACTTTCCATACCTAAATTACTCTGTGTGGTGTCTTCAGGCTCTACAAATTAATAGGTATATTAATTATGCTACACATAAAGGAAAATTTCAGAAAGGAAACTTCCCAGATCCAGTTGAAATTTTACTAAAACTTCAATCATGCTAGACAACATTTTGAGTATTTAGCTTGAGACTTCTACTTGCTTGAGGCCGCTTTAACTTATAACCTTAATGTACTTCAGGAGATTCGGTTATTCAACCAATATTTGTTGAACACCTATTTTCTATTAGACACAGTTCTAGAAAGTAAGGGCATACCAGTGATCAAGATAAACAAACACCCTTTGCTCAAAGTGTTTACTATCTAAGTAGAATGAACACGTAAAAAAATAAATAAGTCATCTAGAGAGTAGAAAATGCTATGAAGGAAATACAACAGGGTAATAGAAGAGAGAGTGTAATGTGTAGTGAAGTTTGGGGCTTGTAATATTTGAGCTGAGAAGTAAATGATGCAAAGATCTAGAAAAAAAGCACCGCAGACACAGCACAAGTGCAGGGTCCTAAAGTAAGAAAGAGCTGATGAGGTCTGCTCAGCAAATCCCCACAGAGAAAGCTAAAGACATGCAGGCAAGTGTGTCATCAAGTTCAGAGAAACCAAATCTATTCAGAAATGAAAATGAAACTGTCTTCATAGAAGAGCAGGATTGACATCATAAATTCCAAGATAAGGAAACAGACACATTGGTACATAGGCTTGCCCAGGATAGAATAAATTAAAATCACAAAAAAAAACATTAAATGACTCAAGACTTCAGGTCTAGCAAGTGTTGCTAAGGTCTAGCAGTCGGTTCAAAGTCACATAACTCCCTGGAATGAACTGTCTGTGTAAGTCAGGCTAAGCTTCTATAACAAAGAGTCCCCATCTACAATGAATTAAATTAGACTCTTTTTCATGTAACAGTCCAGAGGTGAGCATTTCACCTCTGACCTTGAGGATAAATGAGAGAATTTAGTCATCACTACTTCTCAGGCAAAAGGAAGTGGGGGAAAAAGCGGGATAGAAAGCAACCAGCTCAAAACATAAGTAGAACAAACTTCTCTCACACTCCCATCTCACTGTCCAAAAAGTAGTCACATGATCACATGCAGGTACAAAGAGGCTAGGAAATGTAATTTCTTGCCAGGTGGATTGTTGTCAGGGCCAAATGTGTATTTAAGGGCAATTAGCAGTTTCCAACACAAACTAAGAAAAAGAAATTTGTAAGAGTTTATAACCATGACTAAAGGTAGAGATGTAGGTGGTCTGTCCCCAGAGTACTATAACCCATAATCAATGGCTGTTTGACTAAGAGTTGGGGAATATGAGAATGAGAACACTAGTAAGTAATGACCACTGAATACAACTAAACTGGATCACTGAGACATTGCTGGGATGATCAGTTACCCACAGAGAAGAGAGAGCAAAAGCCTATGAGATCGCAAAAAGTCTCCAAACCTGAGCATAGAACTCACTCAGAAGAGCTGTGTTTCCAAGCACCTGGCCCGTGGATGCTCAGCTAGAGACTAATTGTGGCAATTATTTCTATTAATTGTGCTCTTTTGGCTGAGGAAAATGTTCTGGGGAACATCACTAATACCTATTAAAATTATCACAAGTGAAGGTAATACAAATATCCCACTCTATGTAAATATACTGTTCCTGAGTACAGTTGCTAGAGTCTGGATAATGGTTTCAGACTGAAATGCTGAATAAGTCAAATCTATACATTCCTGAGTTTTACATAGGGAGACATCTAGGGTTATCTGTAATTGTATTATTACATAGGGAGACAGCTAGTGTTATCTGTAATTGTATTATTAGATACCATATAACAAGTCCTACTGCTTCCATATTTGACAGTTTTCACAGTGTAAGTTTCTTTACTGGCATAATTTTTATTATATTTTCTATTTTAGTATATTTCTAGTAACTTTCTCTAGCTTCCATTGCTCAAAGTAAAGTTACTTACTTCCTATTAATTCATTGCTCGTATGTCAAGAAGGTATTTGATTCTCTGACAATTCTTGTGTTTAGACACAGGTCATATAAATTACCACATCAGTTTGTTTTTTTTTTATAATTTTCATCAAGCATTTATAAAGCAACAAGTTTATGTTATACATTTACACATTTTGTGAACGTGTGGAACATCCCTTGAAAAATATATTTCCCCTAAGTCATTTTATTAGTAAAAGAGATTGAAAACGAAATATAGACAACTACTGCCTCTTCACCACCTTAATGGTTTGTCCCAGAAAGAGGCGAGATGGGTGAGGTGAGTGGATAGGGACTGGTTTATAACCAGTTTTGTTCAGATTACACATAATTCTTGCTGGAATCTGAGAATAGTCTTATGTAGGGCTTAGATGGGAATTTAATCTAAAATACTAAAGAACTGAAATAGCTCTCTATATTAGTTCTTAAGAAATGACAATGATCCTGTGGTTGAGATACTGAGATGCAAGTATTGAGGAAGATCTGTCATTGGCTGGGCCAGCTGTCTCTGTCTTGTCCATCGTGACTTTCCCTTCTCCAACTCCTCCATACCCATTGGTTTTCCTATCAGATTAAGTGGAACTCTCTCAAACTCTGATTCCACCTCAGGTGAGCTATAGCTAATTTGTACTATCTAAACCACTTTTATATGCATGTAGAACTCTATTCCTTTAAAAATATGCAATGAGAACATACTATGCACCATATTATTTTCTAGGTACTGGAGAGGCAGCAATGTAAAGCCAAGCAAGTGTCTTCTCTGATATAATTTCCATTTTAGTAATTTTGCTCTATTTACTACAGTTTTAACCTGGACTGTGAATCTTTGGCTTCTCATGTTGATTCTCACATGTTGGTTGATGTCTTTTGTCCTCCATCACTGAAACTTATTTTGATTATAGGATCTGTATGTTTGAGTTCCTAAGCCAAGTCCCATAGTTCAAAAGATAATCCTCTAGCTTTCATTTCCACTATTTTCAAATCTATTTTCCAGTTCTTTCCTGTGACTTGAATCCTCCTCAACTCTTGCCATTTTCTGAATTAAAATCCAGACATATTTCATTAACTCCAAATTGTCCAAAGTTTGGGACTGAGTATCCAGCAATAGTTGGCCCATCTAGTTGATCTCTTCTTTTATACTTAAATCACAAGTGGGAAACCACTGATACCTCGTATAGGAATTGTAAATGCTGACTATTTTCCTGACCATCTCTGGAGATTGCTAAGCCCTAATGGAATTTATGTCTTGCCTACTTGGCTGAATAATGAAATGAAATCTTTTTCATTTCCCATATTGGTACAAACATCTCTCTATCTTCATCCTATTATCTATTGTTACTTTATACATAACTGTGTAATCAAAAAAAAATTGTGTGTAAAACTATAGCTAGAGGAACTCTTGCATGTATCCCCCAATCCCTTCAAAAGACATAACTATGCAATATCTGTGAATTATCATCTCAGGTTTGTCACTGTTCAATGGGATGTAAATCTTTTCCATTATAACCAATAAACACCATAGGTTTCTCTGGACTTTATTTAGCTTTGTTATAACAGCAATCACTCTGGAAATCATACTCAAAATAAATGTGCTGCTACATTGGTCCAAAGGCCACTAAAAGCAGAATTCGGTCATGAACTAGCCTTTTATTCAAATCCAACATATTGGAACAATAGCACACATTAAAAAAAAAAAATTAACCATAAAATAAAATATTTTAATTTAAATTATGTTATCTCTCATTCTCTATTTTTATCTGTAAGTGCATTACTAACTAATGCTATAACTTATTTCTGCTCTTTCCTTAGTAAAGTGTAACATATCCATCATGTTGAAACACTTAAGTTACAGGCAGTTTACTCACATTAGATCGCATTATCAATTACACTAATGTTCAAAATACATTACCTCATTTGTCTCATAGCTTATATAGTTTTTTACATAATGAATTAAACCAATTAGTCTCACATGACAGAAGGAAATCTTAAATAACACTATCTTTACTATAAGACAAGTTTGACTGAAGCGCAATGAAAGAAACTATAAAATTAATTTGTTTTGTAAAATGGATAGAAAAAAGAATTAGATTACTAAGCATCAAGCTAAATGTGGTATGGGTTAGGCATCAGAGAAAAGAAAAGTAGCAAAAGGAAGGACAATGTTTTTTGCAAGACAGAGTTCATTATTTGCATAGCTAAGAGCCATGTTTAGATATCCAAATAAACTTGCTTATAGACTTTTTAATTGAGACTATTATTGTCTTTTTGGAAAGACTTCGCTGATTGTAATCAGTGAAGAAATTTACAACTCTTGTACTGATCAATAGCTAGAGATTTTTGGAAGCACAAAGCCAGCCTTCACTCCATGGGTTCATTGACCAGCACAAGTTGTTTCTTAGTGTCCCTCATACTCCCTTCAAATGACTCAAACATCACATCAAATTTTCTATTCACAGCTAGTATTTCTTTCTTCGAACATCAAATAAAATCATAAAAAACACAGGAATGACAGGTGTTATTCAAAAAAGAGTATATTTTAACCTAAGGAGGCAAATCCTAAATCACCGCAAGCACTCAATGGCCCTATAAAGAAAGAGACTGTGCCATGTTACTCATCAGTACAGTAATTATCTATCTTCTTTGTAGATCATAATTACTTTCCTCATCGTTCAATTAAGGACTGTCATGCAATGAAATGACTGTGGGCTGGTTAAGTGGTTGGAAATGCCTCCAGTCTTCCACTTATGGGCATAATAAATTGTGTCACTAAAGAGTCAACAGAAGATACAAATATGGTAACAGATCAGTTCCTGAAAGTACACTCAGGAACCTTGAGGTAAAATCTGACCCAATCATTCCTCTCTAATTAAGGTGACTCTTAATATGTAGTTTTTAATGTCATAGTAGTTAAAGATAATTTAGCACTGAAGAGGGAAGTGAAATAAGAACTCTGAGCCAATAGTGAAAGAGATTTTCAGAGAACTCTCAAATTGCAAGAATGAATTTTTCTTCTAAATCAAGGGAAGTGTACATTAGAGAAAATAAATCATCGAGACAGTAGAATTAGAGTCTTTTGAACATGCCTGATTGGAAAGCTCATTTTCTTTCTCCTATCATTTTCTTCTGCTTTTACACAAATATTTCACACACAGAAAGTTATCCACCAGACTTCACTAACACATGTGCCTTATGTTCAAATTATATTTTTTAAACTGGCATAGTTTTTTTTTTTTTTTTTTTTTAAATTAGGCTTTTGAACATGCTTATGGCTGGCGGTTTGGAAAATATTGACTCCAGTATTGTCATTCAGAGTTGAATTCAGAGAGCCAAAAACTTTTTAAGTTAACTTTTCTTTTTCTCAGCTCCCAAAGTTGCACAAAATATCTCATTATATCTAGTGAGCAACTCAGGGAATTTTGTGCCTCTGAGTTAGGACTAAATAGAAATGTTAATTAAGAATTTGCATCCTTAAGAGACCTTCAATATTGCCTTAAAAGCTCAAAAATGACCTAATTTTACCAAATGAAAAATGCAATACATCCTCTACACAGGTGGTTGGAAACTCATTTCAATTAGTTTTTTTTATTAATGAACTCCTAATATTTAGCCTTTTGCTAGTTACATTTGGAGATCTCTAGAATTAAGTGAAATAGTTTTTATGCACACAAAACAAATAATTATGCATGCAAAACAAATAATTATATCAACTTATAACCTAAGGGGACAATTGACACTAATAGGGAGAGAAAAGATCAAATTGAGATGAAGAAGATCAGAAAGAGCACTGAGTATCCTTAACCCCAGGAAGGATTTGGCTATTTGGATATAGTCCAAACATATAATACAAAAATCTCATATGTTCTCTCAAGAGAGTTTTTAACTTTGCCTTATTGATCACCAAGAATACCTCAGTCCTTTTTATGTTTAAGAGCCTCCCTGGCACAAAGGGGCCTGTGGCTCTCATCTGCCTTCAATAAGCAACTCGCACTATGTGGATGGATTCTCTGTTGCACAATGAGATTCTCTGGAAGAAGCAGGCAGCGGCTTCTTTCTGCCAGCTGAGATCTAATGGTTATTAAAAACAGTGGATGAAAATCATTGCTCTGAAACTTTTTTCTAATATTTATCTAATATTTAATATTGAATTTATCTAATATTTAATTTAATTTTATTTAATATTTTTTTAATATTTAATTTTTTTAACTATATAGTTCCATTGGCTTCCTTGCTTTCTTTGATGGCAATTGAAAGCAAAATAAGGCAGACAAATCCCTAATGATTCCTCAAATATGTGTCCTCTTTACGTAGTTTCTCAGCATCTGGACAGCATAGGCCAGAAAATTTGTTTAAAGTTCTCTGATATATTGAGATGTTGACAGTGTAAGTACCCTCTCTTGTCACTTCCAGGCCCAGTGGATTTGCAGTAAGAGATCTATGTCATTTGGATTTTATTATTATGAATCTAGGTCTCCACAAAGACACCTTCTTCAATCTTTCCTAAGATTTAATTATTCAATTCTCTAGTCCCACATGCAGCCCAAAGCCAAGAGAAACCTGTACCTCTAAGCTAATCTAGACAAGAACAACTGTAATAGTAATATTGGATATTTATTGTGTGATTATTATAGTGACGATGAATGCACTATGAAATTTATGTATAATATTTCACCTAATTCTCAAGATCATGCTACAAAAGTCACTCTTACATCTCCATTTCATGGTAAAAAAAAAATCAAGTCTTAAATACTTTGAATGACTTAACCAAGTCCAGTTAAAGAAGCGGCACCAAAGATTCCTAATCTCTGGTATTGGGGCTAACATTACTACAGTGTATTGTTAAGGGAGAAGACCAAGTCCCTCTTTTTCATTCTCTCACATAAGAGTGCCTGCCCGTTTTCTGTCTGTCAGAGAGACCCACAAGGGACAATGTTGTTTTTACTCCATATGCTCTAACAATTATGGCCTCCTTCAAAATCATAAAATCTGAAAGCTAAAAGAAACCCTAAAGATTAACTAGCCCAAAGCCTAGTTTTTAAAAATGTCCTTAGCACTGAGCAGTTCTTATCAGCATAGCAGATCAGAAGCTATAACCTAATGTCAAATCAAGGTGGTTATTGCTTTCCTGTTACCATGTCACACAGCTGCCAAATAACTTTAAACAGTTTTCTTCTGGAATTACTTAGAATACTGAAGATGTAACAAGCTGTTATAACAAATAAAGTTCAAAATTTTATGGGCTCAACATATTTATCATTCATATATCAGTTCAGCATGGGTGTTTCCGGATAGCAAGTAGCATTTCCCCATAGAGTGATTGAGGAACAAAGGATTCTGTGGATCTCTTGGTTTTATTTTTCTCTGGAATCTCAGTATCTTCTGCTTCTAGTTATTAGAAAGGGAAATGAAATGGACAAGATATTTTAGCATGTTGAAGGAGGAGAAATACCTATTTTTTCTCACATTTCATTGTCAAAAACTAGTCATATGGCTGCACTTGGATGCAAAAAGTTTTGCAAAACGTATTTCCTGTTGGATATCTGCTGCCCAGCAAAAATATCACTCCCTGGAAGAAAGACCATACATTTTTGGTGGCTAGCTAGTCATCTCTGCCAATTTTTTTTTCTGTCACATACTTCCTAAATAACAAACTCCACTTTTAAACATCCTCTGATTTAATTTTGCTTTCACTTCTTATAGACTTCTAAGCTGTCTTAAACTTTAAAACTTGAGTTCAGTTGATTAGATCATTTTTCTCTACATTTTGCTTTCTCTCTTAAAAGAATCCTATACCCATGCCCTTGTCATGAGTCTATGAGTTGTCTCTCATTGTGTGCAGAGAACATTTCACCACCCGCTGTTGTTGGGCATGATGAGATGACTAGCTTTGGCCAGAGAATGTGGGTGAAAGTGATAGGTGCCAGTTCTATGTAAAGCCTTAAGAAAGATTATCTGTTCATTCCCTTGTTTCTTTGCCACCCACTGTAAGAACAATATGCTACAAGTTGTCATTCTTCCCAGAACAAGGATTTATGTGGAACAGACTTGAATCTAACCTGCATCTGAAATCAAGCCCAGCTGATTTCAGCCCAACTCTACAAAATCTGGAGCAAAAAATAATAAGTGTTTGTTTTGTAAGCCATGAAGTTTTGAGGCTTTATTATATAGCATTATCTCAGCAATAATTGACTAATACAATGAGATTTTTATCATTCCATGAATATAAACAATTAACAGCTGGCCTTCTAGGGAGGAATCTGTGAGCAAAATGACCAGCTTGGATTTTTAGGAAACCAAAGATTTAACAACTACGACAACCACAAAATGTGTTTTCCATTGATGTACCTAGGATTATTTCATTCTTTTTAAGAGTTCCAAGAAAAATACTTTTTGTCTCTTATTATTAGGAGAGAGTAGTTCCATTCCTCTCCAGATAGAAGCTCAAAGATCCATGGAGAAAGAGACAACAATTACAGATCCCATTTTTTTAGACTATGGTGGCACAACCTATATTTCTCAGGCCAGTTGAGAGGACAACTATGGGGAAATAAAATTTCCCAGAACTTCTCAGTGGTCCTATAAAAATCTCTAGTCTCCAGAGCCATGAAAACCTATAAACTGTAAAAATATAGAATTTTGCTTTCATTTCTTATAGAAACATTTCACATACATAAAGATCAGATCTTTAGCCATATGTTTACCTAATTAACCTGATTTAAAAAATACAAAACTTCTTTTGTTTTCCTCAAAGACAAACACTGACATCTCAGGATAGGCATCTAGGTTACAATGGCAGAGGGACTGGAGTTTTATATTCCTAGGTATTTACATGTTAAAAGAAACAAAGACCAAAACTTTAGATAGGAGACCTGTAGGGATTAAAGCTTTTATTAGCATAGGAAAAGGTGAGAGTTAAGACTCAGGCCCATTCCAAGGAAATTCTTCTAGGAGGAAAAGAGACTGCTGCTTCCTTACCCTCTTCACCTATGGAGTGGCTGGCTTTTCACATAGGACATTTGACCTGGTTTTAATGACTATACCCCAGGAATAAGACCTGAAGAGAAGGAAGCAGGATTTCACGTGCACATTTAGAATAAAATTAATAAATATGAATATTAAAAACCAAACAACTAGACTAAAAGAAATTATAAATGACCTTGGCCAGTTTTATAAATTTAAATTTCTTTAAAGATTGCTAACTTCGGCCTTATTTTCAGGGCAAGTAATATTAAATAAGGACCTTATTTTTTGTCTGCAGAGTCCTGAATAGAAGACTAGTGTAGACTAGACTCGAACTGAAGCTCATATCACAACAATAGCCATACATACAGGGACAGAAGCGTCCTGCCAGCAACCACCGCATGAGCTAGGAAGCAGATCCTCCAGTTTGTCAAGATTTCAGATGACTGCTTCCCTAGCCAATAGTTGGGCTGAAACATAGTGAGAGATCCTAAGCCAGAACTACCCAGCTAAGTCATTCCTGGACTCCTAACCCTCAGAAATTATGTGAAATATTACATGCTTATTGTTTTTAATTGCTAAATTTTGGGGGAATTTGTTATGCAGACTAGGTAACTAATAAACAAATGTAAAATATTTTTGTGAAGTACGTGACACAAACAGGGCCCAATAAATATTAGCTTTACTACTAGTTAATAATGGCATGCTACTTATCTTCCAACCAAGATACTTTTTTCCTTGTACTCTCTCCCCCAACCTCACATACATGTTCTTAGGAGTCCCTGAAAGCAAGGAGAGGGTATATTAAAAGCAATATTTGATAGATAATGATTCAGAATATTTAAAACTAACAAAAGAGACAAAACCATAGATCCAAGAAGCCCAAGAAATTCCAAGCAGAAAAAATTAAAATGGTTATTTCTATCTGTACCATCACAGATATACAAAAGTTGAAGCCAAATAGAAAGTCTCAAAAGTATCCAGAGAATAAAAATCATCTTCCAACATGTGATTAATTGACTACTAACTTACTTTGTAGCAACAATAAAAGTCTTAAGAGAATGGATTGATATCCGTCTTTTGTCCACCCAGAATTCTATACCTATTGAAAATATTTTTCAAGAATAAAAGCAAAATAAAGACATTTCCAGACAAACAAAATACTGAGAGAGCAAACTACCAGTACATTTCAACTAAAGGAAATCCAATGAGTCTACTTCAGGTACAAGGAAATCAAGCTGAGAAACAAAAAGGAATGAAAAGCAAAAAAGTTGTAGTATTTGTAATACTCCTTAAAAAGTAACTGTAAAAAATTCTTTTGTGAAGAAGAGAGAGAATTAAAATACATGATAGTGGAGGTTCTGGTCAAGATGGCAGAGTAGGTAAACACTATGCTTGCCTCCTCTCACAACTGCATTAAAATTATAGGACAGCCAACATTGAGAATTGCCTGAAATCTAGCTGAACAAAAATCCTACAACTGGAGAAACACAGAAGAGCCACCTCGAGACTGGTAGGAGAAGCAAAGGTATGGAATGGACTGCTCTGTCACATGTGTATGGAGGTTAAAAATTGAAAGGGATATCTCGGCTGTGGAGGTCACATTGGAGAAGTGAGGCTTTTCTGCCCAGGGTTCCAGTGCTAGGAAAAGAAGTCCCCACAACATCTGGCTATGAAAACCAGCAGAAGTTGTGGCTGAGATGAAGGGTGGCTGGAATTTATCTTAAAGAGCCTACACACAGACTTACCTGCTGATGAACTCACTTGCTCTGAGCTCCAGTGCTGGGCAGCTGCTCGAAAGCCAGGGACATGTGGGGAGGAACTGAGTAGTACGGCTTCAGGGCAAAGGCTGATGGGGCAGCTTTTTCCCAGACAGAAATGTTGGCAGAATCCATTGTACCTTTGTTGAGCCCTCCCTGCTCCCTGAATACAGACACAGGCGGCCACCATATTTGAGTCTTTATCAACCTACTTAACACTACTCACCCCACCCTGGTGATTCCCAGAGATCTCACCTACCCAACGTGCAGTCCTACCCAAATCCCTTAACAGTGGCTTTTCCATATAAAGGGCCTATCTTGGCTCATGCTGTGGACTTTTTAAAAATTTCTCAAAGGTTCACAGAACCTAAACAAGTAGCATCTGGCCTCAGCATGCCCTATATTTCTTGCTGAGCAACCCAAGCCCATCACTAGTGGCAGCTGACCTCAGTTCATGGCTTGGCCTCTTGAGGAACATCCAAATCTAGTGTGAGAGGGATAGTTACCTGCAAATTGCTTGGTGGCTCATGCCAGCTGGCCCCAGGCAGGGCACAGGCAGCAACTAAACTTAGCTTGGATCAGGACCCCTCCCAAAAGGTCTTGACCTTTATGCCTAGTGGCTAGCTTTGGTCTGAGCTGGAGCATCACCCAAGGCCACATCTGAGGACAACACATTCCAGGGGTAGACTGAATAGGAAACAGAGCCCTACTAAAGCAAATTCTGTTCTGTAGGGTCAGCCCCTGTATAACAGCTCCTCCACTAGTCACCAGCCAGTCCTCACAACCAATAAGCCCAAGGGTCAATCCCTCCCATTAATGTGCAAAGAGCAACTACAACAGAAAGGCATACACAACCCACACAATGGACACATCTGGAGCACCAAGCTTAGGTGACCATAGATATTCTGTGGGGACACATCTGGGCCCCACAGAATATCTACTACATAAGGCCATGCTACTAAGAATGGGAGACATGGTAGCTCTACCTAATACATAGAAACAAACACAAGGAGGCAAAGAATGGAGAGACAAAGAAACACATCCCAAATGAAAGAATAGAACAAAGCTCCAGAAAAATAAGTAAAAAAATAATAAATTAAATAAATAAATAAACAGATAAATTTACAGAGCTCAAAACACTGGTTATAAGGATTCTCAATGAACTTAGAGGAAGGGTAGATGAACTCAGTAGGAAATTTAACAAAGAGATAGAAAACATGAAAGTGGAGATAGGAAACATTAAAAAAAAGTTAAAATGAAGAATACAATAACTGAAATGGAGAATTCCTCAGGAGAAATCAATAATAGATTAGATATAGAGGATCAAATCCACAAGTCAGAAGATAAGGTGGCAGAAAATACCCAATCAGAACAGCAATAAGAAAAAATATATATACAAAAAAAAAATGAGGCTAGTTTAAGGAGCCTCTGGGATGACATCAAGAATACCAACATTGGCATCATAGGGACTTCAGAAGGAAAAGAAAGAGAGCAGAGAATTGAAAAGTTGTTTAAAGAAACTTCCATAAGGCTGCCAGCTGATTTCTCAACAAAAACTTTGCAGGCCAGGGGAGATTGGCAGGAAATATTCACAATGATGAAAAGCAAATACCTACAACCAAGATTATCCAGCAAAGCTATCATTTAGAATCAAAAAAACAGATAATGAGCTTCTCAGACAAGAAAAGACTAAAGGAGTTTATCATCACCAAGCCAGTATTAAAAGAAGTATTGGAGGGACTTTTTTAAGCATAAAAAGAAAAAAGAAAAAGAAAGATTAAAAAATATAAATAATAAAATGGCAATAATTACATATCTATCAACTGTACATCTTCAAATGAGAAAAGATGAAATGTTCGAATCAAAAGGTCGGGTGGCTGAATAAAAAAGAAAACAAGATCCTTACATATGCTGCCTACAAGAGACTCACTTCATATCAAAACACATATAGACTGAAAGTAAAAGGATAGAAAAAGATATTATGAAAATGGAAACAAACAAAAAAGCTGGGGTAACAATACCTACACGAGACAAAATTGACTTTAAAACAAATGCTATAACAAAAGAAGGACCCAGATATCCCACTTCTAGATATAAGTCCAAAGAAACCCAAAATACTACTTTAAGGGACATGTGAATTCATATGTTCATTGCAGCATTGTTTACAATAGTGAAGATATGGAAGCAGTCTGGATGTCCACCAATGGATGAATGTATAGAGAAGAGGTGATGCACAATGTAATATTAATCAGCCATAAAAAAAAATGAACTCTTACTATCTGCAACAACATGGATGAACTTAGAGGGTATTATGCTGACTGGAGTAAGTCAGACAAAAAAAGAAAGTGCCATTTCACTTACATGTGGAATCTAAAGAACAAAATAAACAAACAAATAAAACAGAAACAAATTCATAGATCCAGAGAAAATTTTTATGGTTGCCAGATGGGTGGGGGTTTGAGAAAAAGGAAGGGATTAAGAAGTACAAATTGGTAGTTACAAAATAGTTATAGGGATGTAAAATATAGCATAAAGAATATAGTCAATAATACTTTAACAACTACGTATGATGTCAGATGTGTAGTAGATTTATCAGGATGTTCACTTTGTAAGTAATATAAATATCAAATCACTATGTTGTACACCTGAAACTAAAATAATATTGTATGCAACTATAATTTTTAAAAATTATTAAAGATTTGAAAAAATACATCATAGTTATATATAAGTCAAGAGAGGATAAATAGAATTAAAGCAATTTAAATTGCTTTGTTTTATCCAAAATTAAATTTAGACATTAGGAAGATAAGAAAGTATATTGTAATATCCAGAGCTAGCACTAAAAGAAGAGAAACAATACATAAATTTTGAAATACTATAGGAAGTCATGGAAACATTTAAAAAATAAATTCAAAAGAAAGCAAGAAAGAAGACAAAACATTCAACAAGTATAATAAATAGTGAGCACAAAATAAAACATTTGATTTAAATTCCCATTTTATAAGCCATTATATAAAATAAATACACTAGATGCTCTATTTAAAAGACTATGATTTTCAGACTAAAAAAAAAAACTGCAATCCAACTACATGCTTTTTATAATAGACAAATCTAAGCCATAAAATCCAGAAAGCTTGAAAGCAAAAAGATGGAAAAAGTTATTGAACATAAACACCACTCAAAAATAAAACTAATATAGCTATATTAATGTTTTTAAATACACATTAAAGGCAAAAGATTTTATAAGAGATAGAAAGAGCCAATTCATATTGGGCCTATCTAAAAGGCCTATCTATCTATTTATCTATCTATATCTATCTATCTATATATAAAGTAAAAACAAGTTTTAAAGAAAAATAGACAAATTTATATCCATAATGGCATATTTTAACATTTCTCTTTTAGCAACTGATAAAATTTTTAAAAAGTGGATATATTTAGAACATTGGACCTAACAACTGCATTGTTCACATCCCTTTTAAACACACATGGAAAATTCACAAAAGTAGAGCATAAACTAGGTATAGGATCAAATTCCAACAGTTTTCAAAGGATTAAAATAACACACAAGATGTTATTTGACCAAAGGAGAATTACTCTAGAATAAAAAAGCAATGATCTATATGTGGAAATAGGTTGAAATAAACAGAATTTTAAGTATCTCATAAGTCAAGGAAGGGATTATAAAGAAATTTAGAAAGTATTTTAAACTGAATGATAATATAATACACATCAAAACTGTGGTCATCCAGTTAAAGCAGTACTTCAAAGAAAATTATTCATCAAGTGTTGATTAGTTTTTAAACATTTCAAAATTAATGTAAACATCCATATAAAAAGTTAAAAGAAACACAATAGTAGAATGAAGGAAATAAAAATAGAGTAAAAAGTTAATAAAACAGACAAACATATAATAGAATAAAAAAATCTAAAAGTTCTCAAGAAAAAGTTCTTAACAACACTAAAGAAAGCACAAACAACGAGTACCAGGAATGAAAAAGGAGACACCACTTTATATCCTGCAAGTATCTTTTTAAAAGTTATTATAAACAATTTTATGCCAATAGATTTGAAAATTTAGGAGAAACAAATGACTATATAGAAAAAATAATTTCACAAAACAGACAAGAAAAAATAGAAAGTATCAATATTTACATAATTAATAAAAGCATTGAAACATTACTTAAAAATCTTTTCATAAAGAAAATTCCAGGACAGGATTACTTATCTGGCAATTTCTACCAAATATTCAAAAAATTAATAATTCTAATACCACCCAAACTCATGCAGAAAAGGGAAAGGAGGACAGAAGAAAACACTTCCAACTCATTTAATAAGGCTAGCATAACCTTGGTAACAACATCTTTATGGACAGTACAAGAAAAAAATTTGCAGGCCAAACTTACTCATGAACATAATTCCAAAAATCCTAAATACAAAGGTAGCAAATAAAATCCAGCCTATATCAAATAGATAATGCATTGTGACTCTTCAAGATTTATTCCAGAGATTTAAATTAGATTTAAAATTTGAAAACCAATCAAAGCAATTACCACATTAACAGATTAAAGGGGGGAAATTATAATATGATCTAGAAATCGATGAAGAGTGACTAGGAATCACCCTAACACAGATATGAGAATCTCTGAGGAAAAGATAGATACACTTTATTGAGAGATATTAAAGACATAAATGTATCATAAAATAAATCATCATTAAAGATTGGAACATCAATACTATAAAAATAATCATAGTCCCAAATTGGTCTTTACATCAATGTAATCCCAATTAATCTTGGCCATTTTTTTTTAACTTTTTTTGAAAAAAAGGAGAAATTACTATTAAAATCTATATCTCAAAAAGATTTCGTTTGTTTGGGGTTTTTTAGTCAATATGAGCCAAGACAATTGAATTTTAAAAAATGAATTTAGAAAACTTACCAGCGAGAAGTCAAAATTCACTATAAAAACAGTGCAACATTTGTGCAAATAGAATAAATAAATAAATAAATAAATAAATAAATAAATAGCAGATAACATTAATGCAGATAGAAAAAAAAAAACAAGCAAATGAAACAAGATAAAAAAGCTGAGAAATAGACCACACATGTATGGATATTTGCTTTATAAGAGAAATATTAGTGGTGAGCAGTGTGGATAGAACAAACTTTTAAACAAATGGCATTGGGACAATCTGATGTCCATATGGGAAAAAAAGCTAAATTAGTCCATGAAGTTAGACGGTACATACAAATTAATTCCAGCTGGATTAAAGATCTAAACATTAAATGAAAGACTAATAAACTTTTATATAATAATAGAGGAGAATATCTGCATGACTTCAGTGTAGGGAAAAATTACCTAAGCAAGTCACAAAGAGTACTACCAAAAGAGACAAGATTGGCAAATTGACTACATTAAACTAAGTTTATCAGAAGACATCACAAAAAGAGTGAATAGACAATACAGAAAGTGGAAGAAAGCACATAGAACAGAGGACCATATTCTAAACACACACACACACACACGTGCTCTCTCTCTCTCTCTCTCTCTCTCTCTCTCTCTCTGTCACACACACACATACACACACACACACACACACACACAATTTTGAATGGGCAAAAGACTATAAAAGGCATTTTTAATAAAAGAAGATCCAAATGGCTAATAAACATATAAAAAGAAACTTGACCTCACTTGTAGCCAGGGAAACACAAATTAAAACAATCCCAATGAACCACTGCTATATACCTACAGATTTCTAAGTAGAGAAACTCTGGCTTATGTCAAAAATATTTACATTGGCATTGTTCTTAGGAACTCCACATTGAAAATACTTACACTGACAATAAAATGGATAAATACTAAAAAAAAAATGGCCACATACAATGCAAAAGTATATAATTGAATAAAGAAAGAAGACAGTAGGATTCAGAAGTTAAAAATATATAAAAGTAAAGCACTTTTATGCATGCATACATACTGTCATGCACACATACATATGTGATAAAAATATAAAGGCACAGAAATGATTATCACACAATTAAGAGTGAGTAGTCATTACCTTTAGGGAAGGGAGTTATAATGAAGAAATGCATAGGGATATTTTTAGTCTTGGCAGTGTTACATTTTTTGACTTTGGTCATGGAAACACACACATTCATTTTTTTTATTATTTATTAAACTATTCATTTATGTTTTAAACATTTTTATGTCTATATGATTTACCTCACAAGAAAACATTTTTAAAACTTAGATGAAAAAGACTGTCCTATGCTAATTTGTTTTTCCCCAGTGAGTCAATCCTAAAAGCTATGCTATTATTTCTTCAATTTCCATATAGGGTGGCCATATATGTAATATATAAAACTCCAGTGGATTTCTCACAGAGACGAAAAAGGAGATTAAAGTAATGATTGTATCAACAGATTCATCCAGGCACTAAGAATGTATTTGTAAAACCCCATATACTCTTTGGATAAGTAATCATGATTTTGCAGCATTTTAAGTTTCCTCTGAGGTAGTTCAGTGATGTGGAACTGAATCATTAGCCAGTTCTTCAATGTGTAACTTCTCTTACCTGTGAAGAGAGGCAGAAAATGAAATGTTTGGAGTAGAACAGAAAATTCTCGTTAGCTGAATGCTGAGAGACTGGCACAAGTGGCTATATCTGAGATTTAAATATCTCTTAAAGATGTCCCAAGGGATGTGGCAGTACCTACTTCTTGCAAGGTTGATGACTATTATCTGGAGATCTTTAATAAGCACAGCTGGTGAGCAATGGGACATAGAAGTGTAAAGAGTCACAGATAATTCCAAGAACAGATTTACTTAGGGATGTCCCTCTCATGCCCTTGTTTAAAACCATCTTTTTATCACATTTCTACCTGCCTTTTCTGTTAACATATACTGACCTTTTTTTCATCTGTTCCTTTGGCACTCAAAATGATGATGAAGAACTGAGAAAGAGAGGGATGTCAAATGGCATCAACCAAAGATTTCAGCAAAGAGGGAGTAACAGGGACCACATTTATCCTGCCACATTAAATAACTAGAAAACAGGATAAAATGTGTGAAACAATGGTTTGAGACAGGAGTGTAAGACTGTGATCCCTGACAGAAAGGAAACAAATAAGGTGAACTCTGCCACAGCCCCAGCTTAATGCCTAGAGAGTGTTCAGGTTATGACACAGAAAGGAAGAATATAAACAGAGTTCAGTTGTCACG
Organism: Macroglossus sobrinus; assembly: GCA_004027375.1. Lineage (NCBI taxonomy): Eukaryota > Metazoa > Chordata > Mammalia > Chiroptera > Pteropodidae > Macroglossus > Macroglossus sobrinus. Next base: position 701,795 of record PVKZ01000544.1, read on the forward strand.
ATGAATTGAGGAGGCAAATTACAATTTAGAAAAGCCAAGGTAGCTAGAATGTACAGAGACAAGTAGCAGGGAGGAGGATTCTGGACAGCAAGAGAGCCCTGTGAACCTGTAGAATAGTTACTCTGAGACTTTCGTTGAACACTGCTCTGTACATGTATGAGAAAACCTACCTGAGACCAGGGTAGGATACACTAGAAAAGAGTAGTCGAAACAATATGTGAAACTTGCACAGAGTTAGAAATAGTATTTATTCTCACCTACCAGAGTGATAAGATACGGGGCATTGGATAGAATGCTCAGAAAGTATTACCTTAGTAATAAGTCTAAATTAGCACTTGATCAAAGTCCGCTCAGGATCTGTACTATAAAAGCACAAAAGAAAGCCTTAAAATGATCCAGCTGAGTCCAAGTAAATTATCTGCACACCAGAACAAACACAATCATTATTTTTTAAAATGTAGTAAAATCCTATAACCAATAGTGTAAAATTGCAATGTATGTCACCCAATCAAAATTTATGATATTAGTATCCAAAGAATAGTGATACTCTTTCCATATTACATGTATGTAAAGAAGCAGGAAAATACAACCCATAACTAGAAAAAAAAATCAATCAATAGAAACAGTCACAGAAATCACACAAATGTTAGAACTATCTGACATGAATGTCAAAACTGTTACAAACACATTCCAAATGTTAGAGAAGATAAAGGGATAAGATGAATATCATAAGGAGAAATAGAAGATATAAAAAAAAGGACACAACTAAAGTTTCTAAAGATGGAAAATACAGTTTCTGATGTAAAAAATACACCAGATAGAATGAGAAGCAGATCAGATAATGCAACCAAAACATTAATGAATTTGGAAGCACATTAGTGGAAAGTCTTCCAAAACGAAGGTATAAAAAGAAAAAAAAAGAAGACTTTAAAAAATGAACACAGCATCAGATCTCACAGGTCTACAGTGTGAAATTGAAGTAACGGAGGGAGGCAGAAAAATACTTGAAAAAATAATGGCTGCAAATTGCTCAAATTTGATAAAATCTCTAAACCCATTGATCTAAGAATCTTAACAAAATACAAGTACAGTTAATCTACAAATTAAAGTGAAAAAAAACAAATAAAGAAATGTGGGCACTTATGTAATACAGGGGCTAAAAAATACATAAAAAATACATAAAAGTCAAGTATATGAAGGAAAAAAATAATCAGTTTTACCTCAGTACATAAGAAAACAATACAGCAATGTCTATATGGTAAAGTATTCCCAGAAGAAAATGAAATTAATAAACTGCAGAGAATAATTCTAAGCCTTACAACAGACAGAAAATATTCTTAATGAATAGCGTTTGTCTTAAATTGTGTTTTACAGAATTAGATCTTGAGACAAAAATTTGTATGAAAGTGATTTATTAAGATGTATTCCCAGGGGGAAAAGTGGCAGAGGAGTGAAGAAGAGGAACAGGGAATGGAAGGAAGCCAAGCAAAGGTAACCTGCAGAGGGTAACCCTGGTTTATTCATTCAGAGACTCTGACCACAGTGCAGGCTTGGAGGTTATCTCCCTCAGGGGTCGAGGAAGCTGCAGTGTTTACATCTTTGCACTTGTCAGTCAGCCACTACCTCCCACCCTCTCCTATACTCACAAATTTCTTAGTGCACAAGCATGACTACTTCTGGAAGCCTGGATACAATCCATCTGCAAAGACATACATGCTCTGGTTATTGGGAGTAAAAACACACCCACAGCCAGCGTCCACAAAAATGGGAAAGGAATCTAAGGGTATGCTGGTGGGGCACCAATGTTTTCTGCTACAGAATTCTTTAAACTAAATGAAAATGACAGGATCCTTTTGGGAAAAAGCACGTCACACACACACACACACACACACACACACACACACACACACACTAGAAATAATCAGTGAACAAAATACATTGATTCTCATAAGTAATCAAAGAAATACAATTAAACGAATAAGGAAATAGTATGTAATGCTATTCCAAATACAAATCTTTAAAACACTGATAATACTCTAAGGGAAGAGATACCCTTATTGAGTGCTAGTAAGAATATGAGTTGAAGTAAATTTAGAGCAGGTAATCTAGAAACAAACCTTAAATGATATATTCCATTAAGTCAGAAACTTCACTTCTGAGATCCGATTCTAAGGAAATAATTGCACATGTGGACCAAAATCTGTGCAAAAGCATGCTGAGAAAAAAATATTACTCAAAATAGCAAAAATTTAGAAGAACCTGAATTTTTAAATTAAGAGATTTCTTTTTTAAAATTAGAACTCATCTATAGAGTCAAAAATTATTGCAGCCATTAAAATGGTAGTATCGCTTTGTGTTTGTTTAAAAGCTGGCATTAACCAGTCTTATACAAACATACAAACACATACACATATACATTCACCCTGAATTGCTTTTAAAATAGTTTTGGCTCAACTACATTGTGTCTAGTCTAGGACTGTATTCTCAGCAGTTCTCAAAGTGACTCTTCATCTTTAAAGAAACTGAGTTCCTTTAATTATAAGACAATTTGCAAATCATCCAGAAGGGTATGACATAAAAAATGTATTTATAATTAAATGAATTAAAACTATTATTGCATTAAGATATTTGGAACATCCTTGAGTAAATAGTAACTATGCAAAACCGTTTCTTGGTGTTCCCAAGATTTTTTCTGTTCCATCTGAAGTCAAGATTCTCTGACAATTCTTTCATTTTTCACTTGATTTTGACTGATTCTTTGGGCCACAGCCACCACACTGAATAGGAACACACAACAGCAGAAAGCAAACTACCTCGGCTAGGAGACAAGTTCACTGCTTGCTGATCCAGTCTGGAGCCTCCTTCCAATCCCACGAACTAAGGCATTTAGGAAACACACCAACAGAAGCACACATTACATTTGTTCTTCTTTAAAATAACCATCCTTCACCTTCTTCAATCATGGCTTTTATGGCCTCCCAGCTACCAGTGCCTGAAATCCCCGGTTTATCAGAGTCCCTTCCAAAGTAAAACAGGTTGCACTGAGCATGGCTGGATTCAGGCAGTGTCTGACTTTTCTTGACCTACAATACAGTGCAAACTGTATGAATTTTTAGAGCAAGTTTGTTCCTGCTGATTGTTTTGAATTTGTAATTACAAATACCTACAATTATGAGGGATTTTATCAGAATTACTATGAAGTCAAACCTAGCACCATACTTCATATACCTGGCTTAATATATTTATCTCCTACTATATTCCTTTTTTCCTTAGCCTGTCAATATCACTTTAATTCTTAATTCTATAGTTCAACATATTAACTATTCAGCTATTCATAATCATAAATTTCATAAACAAGCATTATTCGTTTTCCTCTCAGTATATATAGTATAGTACAGTACAGTATAGTTTATTAAATATTGAGAAAGAAAAAAATCAAGGACAGAGCTCTCTGGCAAAGATATTTACTGGAGAGAGAGAGGGAAAGCAATGAAAGAACAGAAGACAGTGGTTTTGGATACCAGTAGAGAACAGGGATTCCAAGTCATACATTTGGTCTTTGGAGTCCTTGGCTCTTAAACCCATATACATTGTTTAATGAATTTGTAAAATCAATGACTCCTTCTTAGAAAGAAAGAAAGAAAGAAAGAAAGAAAGAAAGAAAGAAAGAAAGAAAGAAAGAAAGAAAGAAAGAAAGAAAGAAAGAAAGAAAGAAAGAAAGAGAAACAGGTTACCTGAAATTATTAGGCACTTACAACTAAAACTAACTCTGCCTAAAGCTAAATTTTAACTATAATTTATTTTTGCAATTTCTAATACCTTCAGAAAACAATAATGGGTGATACCACCTGCACATTTACATAATTAATACATTTCCATCAAATGTGTTGTCCAGCATCCCTTGTAGAAAGAAATAGTATAGCTCCTTGTAGGAGTACCAGTGAAGTGACTTCTTTTGTGAAGTCAGTTTTCTAGGGCTTATATTTCTAGTTCTGATATTTACTGTGTAACTTCAGGTAAGCTACTTAACCACCTTGTGCCTCCATACCTCAGTTTACACATCTGTGAGAATGTTCACCTAGCTGTAAGAGTAGATCATCAGAGCTAACATTTATTTGTTATGTGCCAGAAACTGTCTGAGAGCTTTAGATATTTTGATTTATTTAGTCATGATAAAAAGTAGGTACCCATTTCACAGATAAGATATATATGAGACATAGAGAGGTTAAACAACTTGCCCAAGTTATTTAGTAAGTAGTAGATCTAGATTTAAATCAAGTCTGGATCCAAAATACATGTTTATGTTCACTATACTATTCTGCTTCTCTATAGGATAAAAAAAAAGTGTATACCTCAAATGGTTGCTGTGAGAATTACAAAAGACATTATAAGGGAAATATTTGGAATAGTAAGAGTTCAAATATATGCCTTTCATTATTATTTTAAAATCAGACATCTTTCTGCCTCTAATAGTATATTCCCCACACATCTTTCAAAGATTTTCAATGCATTATAGGACAACTTATCATTTTTAAATATTACATCAATTTGAACAGTTTCAAATGATTATTTCAAATATGTTTTAAATCTAGCTGTCCCTTATAATTTGCAATAAGCACATGTACTAATCCATATAACATATACCAAGTGAGTAGCTAAATAGAATTTTCACAAATATAATTAATTTAAAATGCATTTGGAGAGTTTAACATGTAAAGAAATCCCAAGATAAATGCTTTCTTAGAAAAAAAATTGTTCTCTTGAAACAAGAACAGTTTATCGCACCTGCCCATGTAAATATATGCTTAATAGTCTCAAAGCAGAGCAAAACCAGAGTGATATCAAAAAACAAAGGTGGACAACGTCCTGAGCTATTGGCTTCTTGAGCCCACATAGCCATCCATGATGGAGGATGGATGTGTCATGTAATCATTGATCATTAAGCAAGCAGCCAGCTACCTATTTCTAGGCAGATCCAAAGAGGAAAGAAAAAACTGTCATCTGGCCAGCAAGTCAAAGCTCTGCAAAATGCAAAAATGGGGAGAGAGAGGTAAGAGAAAAAATACAATCCCCTGGTTTATACATTTGCTGGCAAATGTGAGGATTTCTTTGCTAAGGAGCTGTCAGCCTATGAGATACTCCAAGGCACAAGAACTGTAGCACTGTCTTCCTCACAAAAGAGAGGATTGAAACACTGATGAGCATAACCAATAGGCTTAGTAGTCAAAGCACAGCATGGACAAGGAGCCAGAGAAAAGATGCCAAGAAGAAAGTTAACGAGTCTCTGAACAAGGCCAATAAATCCTTCAGCACATGGGTGTCAAGGCCTCAGTCTGTGTACCAGATGCAGCCTGATGGATGAGTTTATCTGTCCCAAAAGGCAAATAGAAATTGTTCTGCCTTTGGCCCCACACATAGTTGAGAAAGAAGCCTGTAGCTTTCTTCAAATGTAATACATGTGTCCCACTCAATATTTCAATTTTTTTGCCTTTTAGTTTTAACATTGAAAGAAGAAACTTAGATCCTCAGTAAACCTTGTTTACACTGTCAGGACATCTTGAACTAAATCAAGAAAAATAGATCTCCATTGATTCAACCTTCTTAAAAGAGACTGATATCTTTTCTTCCTATTTCTTGCAATCAGAATCAATTCAGCATACTTGAGATCTTCTTCCAGTAGTCTTCACAATCACTTATAAAAGAGTGTTCACCAGTCCAGATTCATGTGATATCAGAGTGTAGCTCAGTCATACTTTGTGTTTGCTCATCACTGGATATAGATTAGGGTTGAATGCTGGCTAAGAGTTCCCAGAAGCGAATTACTCATCTTTACCATAGGAGAAATCAACCTATAGAGATGTATCTTTATGAACTAGAGGACTGAGTTTAGCTCTGCCTCTAAAGAGTTGAAAGAGGATCACATGTGTGGTGTGAATGGATAGAATTAGGACGGAAGATAGGGAAAGGTGTGAAAAGAACACACAGCCCTGAGAAGCCATGAGCTCCTAGCCTGGTATAGTATAATGCCGGACACTAAGCTTTTGATTGCTGAGGCGTGTATTACAAAGACATCCATCTTGAATACACATACTGACAGCTGCATGATACAGCTACTAGCAAACCAACTAGATAAGTAACAGGTGTCCCCACCCATGAAGTTCTCCTTTGAGAAAGTCCTAGGTGACCTACCTAATCACTTGAATGACCCTGCTTCTCCCTTCCCACTCTCTAATTCCTGTTCTTTTGTTTTAAATTCATCAATAAAGAGTTAACTTGTTAAATCTTAGAAACCCCACCTTCAGACATTAATAAAGGCAGAGCTCCAGATCTTGCTTCATCCTCTTCTCTGTACCTGCAACCTCATTTGTGTGGTCCTCAGGTGTGCAGTATACCCTCTAGGACCAGTGGGTAATAAAACTTGTTCTGGCTTCAGTGAGGGAAAAAAACATCTGTGGGGTTCACCAGAAGTGATATGGGCCCTAGTGAGTGCCTCAGGCATTCCTAGTCAATAGTATCACTGTCAATAGGCTGAGACTGACCAATACCTGGATAATTAGTTGCCAGAGATATCCTTGATGGAGCAGCAAACTCATTAACCATGCTACTCAGTCACCTTTCAAATGATCAAATACCCTGCTGACCTCTGCAATTGCTGGCGCTTCGTGGAATGCTCTTCTCTAAGACATTTACATGTTTTTCACCTTCTCTTCATCCATAACCATGTTAAATTTATCACAGGAATGCAAAGATAGTTTATATAAAAATAATCTATTAGTGAAATATGTTATGTTGACAAATTAAAGTAAAAAATCCTAAATGATTGACTCAACAGATGCAGGCATTTTTTACAAAATTCAAAGCTCATCATTTATTAGGAAAAATATAGTGCTAGTCTAGTGAAAGGAAATTTCCTCAACCTGATCAAAGAAATCAATCAAAACCAAATAATCAGCAGTCTGTGAGTACATTGATATTGAGGTCAGACAAAAGACAAGGAAGACTTCTAGTTTCTATGCAGCAATGTACTATATATCCTAGATAATGCAATAAAACAAAGGAAAAAGTAAAAAGTATAAAAATTAGGAAGAGGATGTAGTTCCATAGTGTAGCAGTTAGCATGTCTGTTTTACACGCAGAAGGTCCTGGGTCCATACCCCAGTGATGCTACCTACAGTCCATGGTCTACGGCCATGCCACCCTAAACAAGCCCTTTGTCTGATCTTGGAAGCTAAGCAGGGTTGGGGCCAGTTAGTACTTGGATGGGAGACCACCTAGGAAGGCATAAATAATAATAAATAATAAAAAAATTAAGAAGAAAAACAAAATCATAATTACCTACATAAAAATTTAAGAGGACTTCCAAATAAACTATTAAAACTTTAAAAGAATTGAGCATTCCTATATACCAGTATAAGAAAATTAAAAATTTTAAGTGGAAAAAGGAGCCTTTCCATTTATAATAACAACCAAAACGTAACAAATAATTCAAGACTTTTATGGAAAGAGCTTTATTTAAAAAATGTGAGGAAAATACAAGTTAGGATATAAACCATGACCTGAATAAATAAAGCACTACTACCCAGTAGTGAATTAGAAGACATAACATTACAAAGGTATCAGTTCTTCTCAAATTAATCTATAAAATCAATATATTCCATTTGATGCCAACAGAACTTTTTATGAAACTTGACACATAAAGGTGCAAAATACCAAGAATAGCTAAGATCATTTTTTAAAAGAAATTAAGTGGGAAAACTATTTCTAACAGATATTAAGGTTTATTTTGACGCTAGTTGCAGGTATTGGTGCAGAGATATACACACTGATGAATAAAAGAGAATAGAAAGCCCAGGCAGAAAATATTGCATATATGGTTATTTTTTATATGACAGAACTGGCATTACATATCTATAAAAGAATAAAATGACTACTCACAAAATTTTGGTGAGATAATTAGTTATCAATATGGAAAAAATAGAAACACATTTACGCAATTAACAATAATAAACCCAGCTGAACTAGAGATTTATACATAAAAATGAACACTTAAATAATTTTCAAAAAAATTAAGGCATACGCCTTTACCAGCTTGGGTAAAAGCAGAATTTCCTAGACAAGGTACAAACAGCCTAACTCATAAAGGAAACAACTGTTACACTGAACTAATAATAAACTTTTAAACTTTTTCTCAAAAAGAGAGCATAATCATAGTTAAAAAATAAGTCACAGACTTGGAACTGTTATTTGCAACCCATATAAACAATAGATAATTACTCTCCAAAAATATTTAAAGAACTCTTCAAATCAATAAGAAAAAGAAAACAGAAAAACAGGCAAAGGGTAGGAACAGAAAAAGAATCACAAATGGCCAATAAACACATGAAAAAGGCTCTCAGCCCAATTGGTAATAAAATGTGAATAACAAGATGCCATTCACTCCCATTCGCACCCACCAGATTGGTAAAAATGTTAAAAGCTGGCAAGGATGTGGAGCAATGGAAATTCTCACACACTGATATTAAGAACATGAATTGGCCCAACTGCTTGGAGAGCAATTTGGCAAAATCAAGTAAATCTGTTTGTTCATACCCTATAAGCCAGGGATTCTTCTGAGTATTCTTCTTGAGATATTTTGGCATATTGCATTTAAGGCAATGAGTGCAAAAATACTCCTTTTCTTATTGTTTGTACTTCTTGTTGGAAGAAATAACTACCATTAACAAGAGAATGGAGAAATATACTATAGCATATGTGGGCAATGGCAGATGACAAGGCAGTTAAAATGAGCAGTGATGTAACATTTAAAATAATCTATCAAAATACATAAACTTTGAAAACATGTTGGCAAAATAAGAGCAGATGCATAGTCTTATATATTATTTAATTTACATATTTAATTTTTCTCAAATTAATATTTCATATTTAACACAAGGCAAAAACATTGGTACTATTAAAATTTCATTTAATAGATGAAGGAACTGAGTCATAGAAAGGTGAAATGACTTATCTGAGGCCATACCACTAGTTCGTGGCAAAGGAATATTCCAACACAAGCTAGCTCTTAACTTCACTACTATACTACTTCCAACTTCTTTTAATTGTATAATACCATTTACTTTAAAAATTGCAAAAATAATACCATATTATGTTCACAGACATACGGGTATGTTATAGAATTAAAAAATACAAATCATATTTATTTTTATACTTTATAATGATAATATTTTATAATAATTTATAACAATACCACATTCTAAATGTTTTATTCTATCCCTTCCCCCAATTCAAATATCTCCTATGTAAAGAAACATGAGGTCATTGGCTGCAGCTGAAGACCTCATGATGTACTTCCTGCTTCAGTTCACTCCCCTAAGGCAGTGCACAGCTGTGGTAAGGTAAAGCAGTCACTTCCAGCCTCAGTGTCACCGCAGCCATAGTAGAGCGGTCTTTGATATGTCTGCGACTATAGCAGGAGTGTTTGAAGAGACTAAGAGTGGAGAGAGGTGGGGGTCAAGAAAGGGAAGCGAACACCACCCCTTCTCATATCCAGCTTCAATTTCATCTGTCCCAGCTTTAAATGGGTTTGTGCAGTCGAAACCACCAGTTTGGGCTTCACCACAGGTTCAGCCTACAATGTGGACACTTCAAAGACTTCAAAGGTAGGGGACACAGTACTGTATCTGGAGTGAAACCAAAAATGTAGGATTTAGCAAAGCTTTCAGAGGGTGGTTCAAGGGCTTGAAGTGATTTCCACTCAAATACACTGTAAGTGCGTGAACAAAAAAGAGTAAAAAAATAATAGGCCCAAGGAAGAAAAAAAAAACCTCATTTTTCTTTTTTGTTAATGCTATAGAAATATCAATCCTAAAAGCTCGGTGAGATTTTATAAAGCCTGTTCCATGAACCTGAGCCTGACTTTCAGCAGCGAAATTCAAGAGACTCTACTTTTATGCTTTTCTATCCAGTTTTGTTTTTAAATAATTGATAGGTGAAAAGGAAAGAAAGAAAAATTTAATAGGAGGCTACTCTGTGCCAAGTTGTATGCTAGGTGCTTTCATCTATTTTTTTTTATCTCATACTCATAACAACGCTATGAAGTAATATGATTGTTTCCCATTTACAAATGAGCAAGCTGAGGCTTCAAATGGCTAAACCAACTTGCTTCGCTAAGGCTAAGGTACAGAACTGAATTCAGTCCAGCGTTTTGAGGCTGCAAACCTCATCCCTTTCCACCATGCCATGTGACTTTAAGATATTTGAATATGAAAATGGCCTAACCTAAATATAAGCCAAAATATCATAATTATTCCTAGTTAAAAATACTCATTCCTAAATTTATACACAAGCCAAAAATGCTTTTTAGATCTCCTAAAAAACTCACTGGGGGTGGATATTGTTTGATTTCGGTTCCCTGCGATATGCTCAGTGGTTTCATAAGGTTTTAACTAGTGCCCATCTGTAGTAATGGTGTGTGTTGCAATAAGGGCTCAGGGGTTCTGAATACGTTCTCCAAAGGCTTTCTGGCATCTAGTGTTTGGGTTCTAAACAATTAGGAAAACTAGACATGGTTACAGTAAAGGCCTTCTTAATTGAAAAATATAGGGTTTTAAAAACCAATTTCTCTGTGAACTGCCTTGGCAAAATGAATATTGTTTAATTTTCATTTTGAATTAAAGACTTGGAAAACTGAGTAATACAGAAGCTAATGATAAACTGAGCTGAGCAGAGGCTCCTCTGAGAGCCATAGCATGTATTAAAACGAGAATTATTTTGTACACTGTGCTGTACTTCAACACTGGATCCTCAGCAGACTGCAAAATCACTTCCTAGATAATGAAATTATAAAAGAATTTTAATTTCATGTTAGAACTTGTATTACAAATTATTAGAAAAAGAAACAGGGGAGAACATAATTTTCAAGCAAATTCCTCCGGTGGATTGCGAAACTGGACAGACTTTCCACTAAGAAGACTTGCGAAAAGTGTTATCAGAGGTAGCAGAAGCACTTTAAATTTTCAAAACACAAATTCTGTTTAAGGGCAATATGAAAGTATGTAAATGTCAAGGACATTTAAGAGCTGTGAATCAATAGCACTGAAAAGAATCATTTTCAAAATTATGCGAGACGAACATCACACGACTTTGGGGATCAGGGATGCCTTATTAAAAGGGGCCATTGGACCAAAGGCAAGATGCGCTTCCCCCATGAATGAGCACTCAGGACTCACTGACCCCTAAGAGGATCACATTTATGCCTCTTCGGGAGCTGATACTGAACAACCACATATCTGTGGAAGTATGAGCTATATATCCCTTCCCCACAGAGCCTCTTCTCAAACTATGAGTGATTCCTCTGTATAGACTTGAGATTCAGTCAAAATGAAGTAACATATACTAAAGCATCCATAGTTCAATGAAGGAAAAGGAATTTCTTCAAAACCTTTAAGAGTTGGGAGCTGACTCTATAGTAAAAGGACATTTAGGAGTTGTGTTCTAGTGGTTGGAATTTTCCCTATCGTGAGGGCTTGGGATCCTTTTGACCCCAAATCTCAGTACCACTAGAAAAATAGGCATTCTCCTAGTGACTCCATCACACCAGAATGAGGCATAAAAGCCTCTTCTTGTAGGTAGTCCGGATTTTCACTAGCACTTAGGGAGAAGTGTCTGCCCAAATTCCAAACTGATTCCAGCTTTTCTTAGATGTCCTCTCCTACGGCAGGATACAGACAGCATTCAGGTTGTCAAATATACCATCTATAGATGTTTGTGTTTATATACATACGTATATATACACATGTACATTAATATGTATGTATATTAAATTCAGCATAATTTGAAAGCTTTCAATAGTAAATGAGCTTTCAATGACATAGGTATTTTTTCATTCATTAGCCTAAAGAGAAACATTCTATAAAATTTTAGAAAACACTGTCTAGAGAATAAATTTATAACTGAGTTGTCTCATTGTAAAACTGATTTTAAATGAAATCTGCTCAAAGCTAAAACCTGTCCTAGACTGGGAAAACACGTAGAATCATGGGGATACATATGGTTTAATACTGGCACACGTGTCTACCTTAGAACACATGATTAAATATTCAGCATGGAATTATGTCTTCTGAATCAGAATTTTATTCTTAATTCAAATTCAGATTCTAACTGCCTTTAATGTACCCTCATGTAGTATGCAACCCAATGGAAATGTGCTCCCAAAGAGCTCTGGTGGTAAGGAAAAGAACCAGCGTGCTCAAGTTTTCTTCCCATTGCTTTGAAGCTGACAGAGGGTAGTGGATCTTCTTGAAAAGTCTCAGCATTCCCAAAGCACAAAGAGTGATTTCTATGAAGAAGGCAAAAGCTAAGCAGAAGGTTAATAGCTGGGCTCTGGAGCCAGAGCAATTTCAGATCCCCCCACACACACACACCTAAGACCTGTGGAACTCAAGCAAGTTACTTAAACTTTCTAAGCTTCAAATCCTTACCTCTAAACTAGAGACAACAGTACATGCCTCATGGAGCGATGAGGAGAAAATGAGACAACGGTAGTTGTAAATCTCTCAGTTCTGTAGTGGCCTGACACATAGTAAGCATGAAAATGCTGTTTTTCTTCTGGCTATTGTTTTTATCATTATTTTAATTATTATTACATTCCTCTATTGCAACATAAACTCATAGCATCTAGTTAGTTGAGTGAATTTAAAAAAATACACACATATAATAGGGTAATCTTTGAAATCTTTTGTTTCATTCCCACTCTATTTTTCCTTTCTGGGTCAGAGAATGCCTTGATGTGTCCTGTGTTTTAGGGATAAGAACAAAAGTTAACTAAAAACATCCCTTGATCACTCCCTGACTTTTAGTTTCAAAAGCTTAAGCTCATAGAAGGTTTTCTCAAAGATTTTCCAAGATCAGGAAGAAAACTGAAAATAGTAGAATCTGTGTCCTTCTCCTCCAGGTGCACCAGGAAGACATCAGGACCTCCGATAGCAATCATTTCATGGCTCCCAAGGGAAGCTGCTTCAGAGTTCCAAGGCTCAGCAAAGATTTCCAGAACCAGGCTTGGGTGGGAACTAGCAGAAGCACTATCGTTAAGAACTGCAAGGACATCAGGCTGACCAAAACCAAAGGGCTCTCCTTGAACATGTTGCTGCATACAAAATTCTGGTGTCTCTTATCAGCCTACTCAGGAAAGGAAACCCAGTAGTAAATTGGACAGAAATCCTCACCACCTCAGTATGGTAGGCACTCAGGGTAACACTTTCTCAGTTTTTAGAAAAGTAATATGACATTTCTTACATAGTTGAGTATGTGTATGTGTATGTGCAAACACATACATACACAATTACACATATATGTATATATATACACACACATGTATATATGAGAGAAAAAATTTATCCTCACTTTGATAAATCTAGCAGATGACAGAATTCTTATCTTAGAGACTGAAATGAAGAGATGACAGTGATAATGGCATAACTGTTCTTGACGATATCTATAGAAACCAGAATTAAACTGATGTAACTTCCAAAAAATTTTTCCCTTTCACATTACTGCATTTAAAAATATCATATCTCAAAGGACTCAGCAAATCAATTGCTTATTGACTTGCCAGTGGGTCCATATAGTGTAATGAGTCTTTATATCTCTATTTTTAAATTGCTTATTGGATTTTTAAGATTAAACAAAGCATATGAGAGAAATTGTAGTGTTGAAAATCAGGAGAGTTAACCAAATAAATACATTATTATCCTACCAAAACTACATTTAAACTTTCCAGGATAAATATTAAAATACTACAAAGGTTGCTTTTAAAAAGTTTCTTACCATGGGCAGTTTATAAATTATCTTTATAAATTACCTATCCTTTTATAATTTTAGCTACTGTAATACGAACTTCTATCCCCATATAAAAGTCTAATGGCCTTCTCTAGATTAGGTAATAAAGTAGTTTCCAACCTTGAATGAATTTGTGCTGTTATATAAAAGTCATAATGAAAGTTTCCTTAGGAACTTAAAAATAGCAGAAAAAATTCAGAACTCTTGACTATGATACAGTATAATTGGAATGTTATTATAGGAACAAAAATGATAACAGCATTCCTCTGTTTAAAACACTTCTAAGGTTTCCTGTTATTTTGGGGCTAGTGATCAATATTTTAAATAGAGCCTGTAAGTTCTAGCATGGTCTGGCCCCTGCTGACAACAATAGCCATCACATGCCTCTCTCCTCACTTGCTTTCTGTCTCCTGATGCTTAGTTTCTTGTCACCCTCTTTTCTTACCAAGCTAATTCTTTCCCATTCCTTCTCCTAGCCTCTATATTCTTCTGGAGAGCCCTGCACATTTCCATAACACTCATTATTCACGTAATCAATTGTTCCATGTTTGACTTCCCCTAAGTGGTTTATTTATTACTATTGTATTGAACATCAGTAACTCAGAATCATATCTTTTGAGTGACTGGTTTGAGTGTGACACCTGAGCCCAGTTTGCCCACTCCGACAGCAGTAAAGCTCTCTCTTCCCTCACCATAGAGACAATGTGAAGAAAGATCTCTTCTTGCAGTGAGGTAAAGAGAATCTCACTCCTCACCATGTGACTGTTAATGAATTAGGTAGGGACTCATTCCTATCTTACTCATAAATATTAAACAGTACATTTGTTTTGGCAAAGTTTTTTCTTTTCTTTTCTTTTTCTTTTCTTTTTTTTTTTTTTTACCAACCAGCTTAGAGAAACAATAACAACAATTTGAAAATCACATATCTGGTGAGAGTCTAATATGCAGAATATATGTAGAACACTTAACACAACAGTAAAAGAACAAATAATCCAATTAAAATATGGGCCAAGTATTTAAATAGACTTTTTCCAAAGCAGGTATGCAAATGGCCAACAAGCAAGCATATGAAAAGATGCTCAACACCATTACTCATTAGGAAAATGCAATTCAAAACCACAGTGAGATATTACTTCTCACACCACTAAGATGGTTACAGTCAAAAGGCAGACAATTACAAGTGTTGTTGAGAATATGGAGAAATTGTAACCCTCATACATTGCTGATGGAAATATAAAGTGGCACAGCTGTTTTGAAAAACAGTTCAGCAGTTTCTCAAAAAGTTAAACATAGAATTGTGTTTCAGGCTGAATTATGTCATCTCATTCCTCAAGTCATATACTGAAGTCTTAGCCCCACTATTTCAGAATATGACTGTATCTGGAGATAGGGCCTTTAAAGAGGTAATTGAAGTAAAACAAGTGGATCCTCATCAACATAGCTGGTATCCTTATAAAAAAAAAAAAAAGAGGAGATTAGGACTCAAATAGGAAAAGAAAGGCACCAGACATGTGCACACACACAGAGACAACCACATGATGACACAGAGAGGTTGCCATCAAGAAACCAAGAAGAGAGGCCTCAGAAGAAACCAAACCTGCTGGCACCTCAGTTTCAGATTTCTAGTCTCCAGAACAATGAAAAATAAAAATTACACACACACACACACACACACACACACACACACACACACACACACACATATACACACACACAAAGCAAAAGAAAAAATAAACAAACAAAAACCTCTAGTAAATTTTAGAATTTTATTCTATCTCCTACATCATTTTTTAAAATAAAATTCTCCAGTGGAAAAAAATAGTACTGAAGAGTGAAAAGGCCTCCTGTGGAAGATACAGAACAAAGCATAAAGAATATGATTAAAAGCTGTATGGAACCCTAGTATAAAGCCTTTTTTTGGTAATTAAATCACTTTTACAGACATTTGTCAGAACAAATGGCTCAGAACTTTAATGAACTACATAAATCAGAATATAATCAGTTCTCACTCTACCTGTTTATTACTTATCATGAAATTCTCTTACCAAGTCCTACTGAATTTGCCATTATCTGCCATACCTGAAATAAAATGATAAAAATTCTCTAAATAATATTTGAAACATGTTTTAAATATAGAGTCTATTCAGTTAGAGTTCTCTAGTCCCTTTTAGGTCCTACGCTAAACTATTATGTATTATTTCCATAGCTTTCTTTACATATTTGGTGCAGTTTAGTTCAAATTATACTTGTAAATCCTAAGAATGATAATGTTCAGGTCACATTTATTCTGGGCTTATAAATTGCTCTGTTGTAGCTGTACAATGAAACTAAAAGAGACATGGTTTGAGGATTTCTATTCATTTGTGCCAAGACGTATTTATCTCCTTGCTATCACCCAAATACAGGCTCAATTCATAAAAGTATGGTATTTGTGCTACCTCTATGAGTCCATTCTTCTGGCTGTATAAAAGTCACCCAAGCATACTTTGTCTTTGTCTCAAAGTTTTATTGTTTGTTTCTTTGTATTCTTTAGCTGTATTTCTTCTATTGCTCAATGAATGTAAGAATTCAATTTGTAAATTCTGAGTTGCAGGTCCTCGGGGAGCCTATCTCTGCCTCAGATTCTTAGACCAAGCAATAAAAATACTCCATGAAGTGGCTGTTTCTAGATCATGTGAGAAGGCCTCTTTTCCCTTAGCCTTAAATTAGAGGATTATAAGAGTCAAGTTAATTCTCGCTCAGCCTTATCTAATTGGAGTAGAACATTTCAAATTTAAAATGATTTTTCTTTCGTAAGCCTCAAATGAATATTTCAATGTGTTTGAGTATGTAAGTCAAAGAAAAGTAAAATGACAATTGTCTCGCATAGCCAAAAGACAGCAGAGATTCGACTGGTCTGGTTGAGATCCAGGATTAGGTCGTGAAATACAATGACCCAATCTGTCATGAGAACCAGAACAACTGCCAGTTTTGTGAATCAAAATGACCACATCTGAGGGGAGCAGTACCCAACAATATAATAAGGCTTCCCCAGCCCATCTGGTAAAACTATCTTCCTGAGACAGCGCACAGGACCTCTATTGAAGAGTCACCCCAACTTTCAATTGCTCACATCAGTGCAGGAATATGATATTATGGGGGAAAATGTAAAGAGGCATTTCTTTAAGTGAGACAAAATTATGTTAAAAAGCTAGTTTGAATCGTTCAAAATGGAAATATTCTTTTCAAAAGTGCCCGCCCCATGTCTGAAGGACCCAGGCCCAAGGGTAGCAGGGGTTTAAACAGACATCTCTTTTCATTAATAAGTTGGCCTTCTGCAGGAGAGGAGCTTGGGCTGGATGACTGCCTTTGCTCAGCATAAAACCACCCAGAAAATCTGCAGACTCAGGAGCAGGAAATGGAGGACTCCAATAAAAAAGGAGTTCATGGAGTACTTAGCGTTATCTTCTATACTTTGAGCTCAACAAAAACTCACTCCCAAGAAGAGTGATAAAGGCAGCTTCCACGTTAGTAAACATGTTCTCCTTCCATAGCTGCTTTAGTAAACAAGCAGAAAGTTGTCCCTGAAGAAGTTTCTGAGAGAACTGTTCTTGGGCTTTTTGACCTACAATGAAGAAATAAATTCTTAAGCAGTTTGCTTCTGGACAAAATATGCATTAGTTTGTAGTATAAATTGTTCAATGACATTTTATATAAGGGACTCGAACATTCCTGAATGTTGGTATCTGCCGGGGTCCTGGAACTAATCCCTCAAGGATACAAAGAGCCAACTGTGGTTAAGGTTTTTAAGAGCCAAAAGTTATAAGCGGATTTTCTACTAGAGTGGGAGGAGGTGCCTAACCCCCACATTGTTCAAGAGTCAACTGTATATTTCTGGCATTTCATTAAGTAATCTAAAGTCTCATGTATTTGTGGGGAGAGTAGTTCCAGCAATCTGAGAGACTGAAGAAGAGATGAGTGAAAAACAGATGTCGGTCTCAGGAGCCACACCTGCTGATGAAGCTTCCATAGATCAGTAAGTTGCCTAATATAAAAGTAAGTTGAGAAAAGGAGCTTAGGACCCTGGTTGACAAAGGATGATTAAGCTAATTAAGATAAGCTTCAATGTATTCAAAAGATAGCATGTCAAAAAGCATGCAGAGGTTGTTTTGGGGTTTCTTCTTGCTCGTTGTGGTATTTTCATGCTTGATTATGTTTGTTTCGTGGCTACAGTTTCATTAGTCATACGCTATATTTATTAAAAACTGTGCAAATGAGAAGTCTAATAATTCCAGACTGACTATATTTGGTCCAGACCTTTTAAAATGCAGCACAACATCACCATCTAGTGTCCAAAACCTAAAACTTAAATCAGATGTCACTGACCTATAAAAATATGACAGTAGCTTCAGGAAGAAATCATTATTCGATAGATAAGGAAACTGAAATTTGGAGAGCTTAAATGATTTATTTGCTTGTGCTCACAAAGCTATGAGAAAACAGATCTCTAACAGCTAGCCCAATCCTATTGATCCAAACACAAGTCAGTGACAAGTGAACAAAAGTTATTTAGTATTCATACGTTCTCATTAACATCCTGGAACGTGTTATAGAAAACAGAGACAAGAGAGGGAATATCCTCCTTCATATTGGTATTTTCCTCTAATCAACAATCTGCCCTCAAGTTAGACAATTTAGATGACAACCAGGATGTTATCAAATGTGGACAATTGGTTAAAACCAACTTAAATAAATGTAAATTAAATAAGCATCCTACTAGTCCCAGAACAAAGTAAAACAGTAAAAGCATTAGGTAAGGGCAAGTTATTTCCCAAAGGACTTTTCAATAATTTGCAGTACTCAGTATATCAATATCAAAGGAAAGATACCTTACCCACATATAATATTTTGTTTACAAGTAAAATTAAAATTTTTGAGAATTTGTTTATCTTCAGCTGTTCTATGTCATCTAAACCTTCCAAAGATAGTTCAAAATAGGGATTCAAAACAATGAATATGGTGATTTCATTAATAATCTCCATTGTACTATTAATGTCCTCTAAAGTCACCTTTTAGCCCCTCATTAGCCTCGTTTGCAGATACCCCACCTCTATCATCCATGAACCTATATTTAGTTGCATATTTACCAGCAACCTCAGGGGACTACAGCCAAGGTTGGAGAAAAGATGGGAAACACTTTGATGGGGTTCTTTTTCCCATCTCATTCACACATCCAGCGTCAAGCAGATTAACTCTTAATCTCAACCCTGTTTACACCAAAGGCTTTCAACCCCCTCCCTTCTGGCTGCTCCTGGGTTATCAACACGTAGTGTTCTGTACAAATGGTGGAGACAGCTAATAGTGCTAGCAATGTTTATGGCATTGCTATAGTTTTGAGTCTCCGTGCCTTTGCCAACTACTTATGGCCAAACCCCCTGCTATCAGAGCCCTAGTTTAGCTGAAGTCCTGACAGGGCCTGTGCTGCCCTTCCTGCCCCAGTTCCACGCTTGCCTGAGGGTTACAAGGTTTTAATCAAAGGCATAAAACCAGGATTCTCAAGAAGGGGTAGGGAGCTTATCAGAATCACCTCAGGAGATTTTCCTAATTATAGCCCCCCACACACCTCATCTTCTCCTTACAGAGGGAGAGTTTCATAACCCTCAGGTATGTTGGGAAGTAAAAAAGAAGTTGAAACCCATTGGCTTCAAGCAATGAGAGAACTGAGGTTAATCTTCTTTTGATTCAGATGGAAAATACTTTGAAAAAGAGAAATGAAATCTTGTCTCCTAAGGATGAAACTATAATAAAACCTTAATTAATTTGGACCCCA
The DNA here is from genome assembly GCA_004027375.1 of Macroglossus sobrinus. NCBI lineage: Eukaryota > Metazoa > Chordata > Mammalia > Chiroptera > Pteropodidae > Macroglossus > Macroglossus sobrinus. The sequence continues at coordinate 721,440 of PVKZ01000544.1, forward strand.
TTAATTCAAAATGTGTGATAATTAGAAAAAAATGGTTAGGTTAAAGTTTACCTTTCCTCCAGCTGGGGGGAAAGTGGCTGAAGATTACCTTCTTGTACTCATGAAAAATGAATTTGCCAAGCAAATTAATATTTCCAAAGAGAAAAACATTTTAACTGATTGAGCAAGTAGTGTTCAGACAATTTAGGTACATTTAACAGACAAACAAATGCTATTGTAATTATAAATTCTCTATTTTTAGTCATTAGAAAAGATTTCCCCAAGGACCTTTTCTAGGCAGCACTCAAGGAATAAAAGTTATCTACTGGAGGTAATGAAATTTAGATTCTTTTCAAACTTTCAGAAGTCTGGCGGATCTTCCCTCCAGTTAGGCCAAATTCTATAGTTTTATTGAATTCCACGAACTTATAAACTCAGAAAGCAATCCTAGCATCTCTTCCTGCTTATGTATTTTAGTCATCAAATGGTATTAAATATCTTCAAGTCCTTACTTCAGCAAAAAGCAAATAAACACTTATGAAAACGCAGGAATTAAGGATGGGAGGAGCCCAGCTTTGAGCTATATATATATATATATATATATATATATATATATATATATATATACACAAAAATGGATCAGTACCTATCTCTGTTTAAAAATATGTATTAGTGTTCCCTCGAATGTTGTGAACAGAGTTATTTAGAGTGGGGGGTTAGGGAAAATAGGGAGAGAGAAGCTCTGTGGCTAAAACATTTTGGGGAATGAAGATTTAAGTTTAAGCAGGTTGTACTGCTTCTAAGAGCCTTTTCTAAGTACCCAGGCAGTATCTATTTCCAAGAGAGTGTGTGGTGCAATACTTTCTAAAGTTACTTTAGAGTCCTCACCAGGCAACCCGAAACATTATACAATGCTCCATGAACACTCTTTTGGAAACGCTAAACTAGTTCTGTAGCAATTAATGAATATCCTCAGAATTTCAATAGTTAAAGATTTTCTGTTGCTTAATTATTTTACTCCAGGGAACAAAAATAATAACAAAAAGTTATACCCCATATTATTATATTCATCGACCCTATTCCATTTGAGTTTCTTACAATTGTGGCTGTACCCTGAGGCTTTACAAACTGAAGTTCCTATGGTTTGATTTAAAATATTTTAATTAAGTGAAGCTTTCTGCCCTAAGGCTTTCTAAAGCAATTTTCAAAACCTCAGAAACAAACAAATAATCATTATACCAATGGGTTACCATTCATGAACCACAACCATTTCCAGGCCCTCATTTCCTGCTTTGTTTTACTGTGCATAGAAGTATTCTATTTCAAATGACAACAGTAAATCACAGAGTTAGGCACTGTAGTACCTAAGTGCCCTCCCTGGGTATTGTGAGAAATACAAAGCTCACCACATAATGACTTCAGCCACTGGAGAAGTCATCTAATACAAGGGTTGTTGTGCCTGTATCTAACTCAGGACTCGGGTCATCAAAGTTTTTCTGGTGGAGGGTTATTTCCAATTTCCTTCAAAGTGTTATATTTTCTTTTTAGGAACATATGTATACATTTTTATGTGTTTTTTGGAGGGGCTCAGCAGGGTTTGAGGACAGCAGCAGTTTCATAAAGTGTGGTCCTAAGACCAAAAGCTTCAGTATCACAGAAGACAAATTCTAAAGCTTCAGCTTTAGAGTATGAAGACCTAAATTTGATATTTCTTAATCTTTGTAAGCTTTATTTTCTTATGCATCAAATGTTTAAAAAATATTATTACCTACCTTAAATGGTTGCTCTGAAGAAGGGGTAAATGATGACATATGTAAAACACTTTCTATGGTGCCTGGCAATATTCAGCTTAGAGACAGAACAACTAACTAATTTTTTGTTGTTCTCCCTAAACCTCAGTTTAGGGAGAAAACACAGTTTCTATCTTTTCCCTACAAAGTTCATTTTTGAATAACTAACTCAGGGTACCCTAGTATACTCGGAACCCTCTAGAGTTACACCCCCAAATTTTATTCACTATATACAATTGGTCTTTGCTACTCTCTATATATACTTTTACTACAATGGCTGTTAGGTAGGACATTCTTGTGAGGAGGTCCTATGGTTTGGTAAGAGCAGAACTGCAACTTGCTCTGTATACGGTCAGAAATAGCATACCTTTGCCCAAGAAAGATCTAGTATTGACTAAACCAGATGAGAAGGTGGCCTCTGGAGCTCCAGAGAGTGCTGTCGGGACAGTGAACAATGCCAGAAGCTGAAGAACAAGGGACAGCATGATGACAAGCATTCACAAGTACCAGGGGCTATGACCTTTTGGTCATTTTATTTAACCTTCCTAATATCCTATGAGAAAGGTCCTACTCCTCTCCCCATTTTACAGGTGCAGAACCTGATAATTAGTCACTAAGTAAGGGGCTCAAAGTCACAGTAATCAGATCTCCCTATAGCTTCACACCACATGCCCCACTAGCTCTCAACCCCTGGGCTGCTACTATAGACACTGTGCCATCACCATTAAACTGTAGCGGTGATTCTGTTGAAATTATTGCTAAACTGCTTATTTTGTTTTGAACATTTCAGTTTCTTCAAGTACACTACTAAAATTTCTAACATCCCAAAGTGTGCCAAGAACACAGAAAGGATGCTAAGCACTGAGCTAGGTTTTAATAAGTTTCTACTCAGATATTCTGCCCTTGTGCCTTGCCTTTAAAAACCACACCACAAAGCTTCACCTCCTTTGATCTCGTCTTCCACTAAAATGAATTTCTCTACAGCAGGTTTAAAACTCATATTTGTATTCTACCTTGAATACCTACAGTGACCCAGAGTCTCATTTTCTATCTTCCACTTTGGAATTCTCCCCATGGCTTCTGTTTCCTGCTACTCCAGTCTGAATTCTTAATTGGCCTTATCTCTCTCTCATCACTTTCTGGCCCTGCTGGTAACCAGTCCCTCTGGAAGAGCCTGGGTTGTAGGGGAGCAGGGACTGCTCTCCTTCCATTTTCTGGAATAACCCCGCGACTGCAGGTCTCTGCGCCAGGAATCAATTGAACCCATACAGCTTAGCACTTTTGCAGCTTCTCAACCCCCACCTGCTTTTCCAATATCATCTTATCAGTTCCCTTCTGATCCAATCCATTACATGAAACTGAAGTATACTTCATTTATTAGCTGCTGCTTTAAAATTCTGTTAAGACTTGGGGAACGGAAAGAGGCAGAATGATAAACGCTCGAAAATGGAAATTTTGGTCATTTTGGAAAAGGGGTGTCGAAGTCTCAGTACTTGAGGGGTTTCATTATATACTTCAAAGTAAAATTAACACTATTTCTGGGTCTTATTCATGCCTTTTCAAATACATATCCATGCTGGCAGCATCCCATCTCTCGTATTTAAGACTGATTGATCCTCTTATCTTTCACTAAGACTTCTTGGCCTTTGAAGAGCATTTCCTGTGTCATTAAGATTTTCATTTCCAGTTCTTGAAATAGACAACAAACACCACTTTTCTAGTTTTATGGGACATTGGGCCCTTGTCATTAGCAAACACTTCAAGTTTCTGAACTAACATTTTGTTCAAGAGACTATCAGAAGAGCTAATTATGCTGCATCTCTTTACCTTAGAGCTGTTGGCCTTGGTAGAGTAGCTTAGTATTCAGAACTTTGCAAGTTAGGTTGGGCTGTTCTCAGGCCAAAGTAATCTCTAAAATAAAATGTCGTGAGTTTAGCTAAGATACTTCATGGTATTACTGCCTAGGCATCCATTTTGTGTGGCTAAGTGGCCCGTTGGGCCTTAAACTGGCACTGTCCCTCTCATACATGCCCTCGATAAAAGCCCAGAGTCACAAATAAATGTAAGTTCCTGATATGACTTCCCCAACAGCTCTTGTGATCTATGGTCTCCCTATCCCACCTGAGGGTCTTCCCCTTGTGAATTCCTTAGATTAGACCCCCATGGGGCTTACCAAAACTCTGCTCTATTTGGTTTGAATTTACCAATTGTCTTGACCTCTCGTGTACCCTCTCGAGGTATGCTGTGTACTTCCTCTAGGGCTTGTGAATACTAAGCTTCTCTATTTCAATTTCTCTTGCAGTCTTTTGTTAAACCATGGCTCACCATCTAGCACCTGTGCTCCACTTAATAAATGTTAATTTAACAAAGTCATAGCATACAGTGATTACATAGAATAGCTGAGGTCTCTGGGATGCTTCTGTCTTTATCAAAAATACCCCCAGAATTTATCTGCATAAACAGTAAGAAGAAAGATAACATCAAAATAAAGTAGGTGGTTTTTAAAAAAAAATATCTCCCCCATTAACTTAAATAAAAGGTAGAAAAGAGAAAATTGTATTCTCAGAAGAAATGTGCTTTTTCTGGTGCATCTAATCATTTGATTTAAAAAAAAATAGCATAGATGCTGTTCGTACAAAGAACTTTTTTTGAAGTAGCAGAATGGGAGCACTTTGTTTTAGATTATTTGTCTTAATTTTGAAATCCACCTTGCCCATGATCACTGGAGATTAGAGAATGCTAAGCCCCTCCAATTCTCAACTCAGAAGACATACAAGATTTCTTTATACTGTAGTGTCATAACCTATGTGTTGAAAAGCATTTCTGACACTTCTTCTAAAAAGTTAATAACAAAATCCTAGTTCTTCTAGCAAAGTATTAACTGAAGGCCTCAAACATTTGGCGATTAGGTAACAGCTGCATTTCTGATGTGCCCTCCTGCTGAACCTCCCCCATAGGTCTTAGAAAAGGAAGCCTCCAGCATCTTAATCCTAACTTTATGTCACCATTCCAAAGATTACTAGGTCCAGATTTTCTTTATAATTTTCAAACACAAAATGGGTATTTACTACCTAAGCTGGAGACAGGAAAAAAAAAAAAAAACAAACAAAGAACTCTTTCTGTCCATAGTTCAGGCTAATGAAGGTTTCAATCATCTTCAGGCAACTTCCTGGACAAAACCAGCCAGATCTTTCATTTCTTTATCTACAATGACCTCGAGATGGCACAAACCACAGTGCCATGGCTTATTTTTCTTATGATTCATAAAATCTTTTTTCTTCATCTATGTTCACAGTATCCTCTCATTAACTGAATGGCAGCCTCTACCAGATAAATAGATGACAGCATTCCTAAGAAAGAAAGAAAAAGAAAAACTAACGGTCTGAAAAACTAAATCAATAGACATTTTTAATGTTAAATTCATGTGCTAAAAGAAACATACAAAGTTCACTAAAGTTATGATCCTTCTTCTCCCAGGACTTCTTTTTCTGATGGAGTATTTTTTTCAATTGTGACTATTTTGTTCTCAGTAAATGTTATTTTAGACCATCAGGAAAAGTTAAAACTCAGAACTTTCAAATGTAAATTTATTGTTGATTCACATTTCATTATGTCTTTAAATTGATACCGGGTATACATATTTATAGTGCTGTCTATTTCTGTAAAGACAGCATCAAAATAAATGCCTAAGAATGTAAAAGCAGAAAAAGTAATCTGTGATTAAACTCACATTCCATAACCTTTCAGCCAGCTACAGGCTAAAGAAAGGTGGTTTTCAGGTATGGAGAAAAAGGTTGAGAGACATAAGGCAGGCTATGGTGGGCACTTTCATGTATTTAAAGTTCTGTCTCAATTTAACAACAAGCTACCTGGCAACATCAGTGAATCAATAAATGACCTCTTTCTACCAACTGTTTCAGTTTATACCTACAATTGGTCATTTATCTTTCATGCAGATTCAGTAATTTTCTTTACAAATTTAAAAAGGGAGTTCTTTTGAACACTCATTACAACACGGCAGCTCATTTAGTGGGCAGCAGGTCCTGGTTTCCATTCCTGTTGGTTTCTCTTCATTAACCAAGGAGAGCTCGGGGAAGTTTCACTTATCAGCCAAAGTGGCACATTTTGGCTGGTTGCCTGTGAATTTATACCTATTTAATAATGATTCACATACAATCTTCTGTCTCCCATTAATATCACTTTTCATGTTTTTGAAAATAACCAAAAAAAACTGCGCGCGCGTGCATGCGCGCGCGTGCGCGCGCGCACACACACACACACACACACACACACACACACACACACAGAAAAAAGCCAAGGCATCTATATGATTTGAGGCATTTTAAATGTTTGTACTCCTTGACAATTCTTTCACAAAACAAATGGCATTGTTTTAAAAGAAAACTTCACCTTTTAGCATGTATGCGCTTGGCTCTGCAGAATAGGATCTTGTTACCACCGAGGAACTGTTCTGGGACAGTGGTTTTTAATGAGCTCCAGGGAAAACATAGCATTGTTATCCTTTTATTATTTCAAGATTTACATGGATATTTTACTTGAACATTTTTCCTTATAAGATTCCTTTTTCCGTTGTTCCTCCATTATTAAGCAATTCTCCATCTTGCACAATGCAACAAAGTATTTGCCAGATTTTCATAGCATTCAGACGTTCTGATTGCAAAACAGCACATTTGGTACTATCCTATATAAAACTATTTGAATTTATATCTGGCAAAATTTTTCTACCCATCATTTTATTTCTTTAGTCCCTTGGACACACAGTATCCATTCAAAATCATGAAGGCATTGAAGCCAATGGTCCATCTAAAATTATTTTTTGATCTTTTTTATAGCATATGGACCGTCTATGATGTCACTGTTTCTTTACAAAAGGCCTTTACTTTTCAGAGTTCTATATACTAAGGGAACCCTGAATAATATTAAGAAAGAAAATAAAGACTTTGGATTTAAATCCTAGCTTATCCATCTGCTGGTTGTATAATATTAGAAATAAAAAAAAAATAGGAATAATAATAATATTCACATACTAAGGTTGTTTTCATAGCCAGAAATAATGGGCTTTAAATGCCCAGCATAAAGCAGACATTCTAAATGTTGAGATTAGTATTGTTTTTGCACTATAAAATAGTATAAGAAATCCTAATCGCCTACCACACTCACTAACTCCTTCTGAATAAAGCATCAATGAATAGTTCTTAAACTGAATCTTTGATTTCTAAGACCCCACTGTCTTTCCTAAAAGCCATCTGGATCAAAGCAGCAGTAAATACATGGGTTGACCAGCAGCCTATGGTGTCACATACAATGATAAATTTATGTAATAAATGTCACTATAATGAGTAGTGACAACCAAATGATCCTACCAGACCTTCTCATGGAATCTGAATATAAGTCACCCAAAGATCAGATTTGGAGCAGAGCAGAGGTGAAGAGGTGTATGGAGAGAAGGTGACATGTAGAAGCCCTCAAATTGCAAAAATAAGAAAAGAGCCAAAAATGGAAGAGAAGGGAGCAGTGGACAAACCCATTCTAATTGTGGCACCTAGAGTTGCTATTGCTTGTCTACAACATCAAGTCTCCTAGATGTTCAGATGTTCAGATGAACAGCCAATTAATTGCCAGTGATTCTTTACTTCCATAATATTTATCCCTTAGAATAAATTCCCTCCACAGGGTTTGTCTCTGTGCCTTGTGACCAACCTGAACATTGCTAACATGGTAATGGAGAGAAGGAGGTAGGAGAAGCCAGTGAAGAGGGGCTGAGGACCTCATTTCTCAGCTCTTTATTCTTTCCCTTTTTGCCTTCATTCTTTCATTTCCACCACTCAATCTTAATATTGAAAAGGACTTTAAAGATCACTTAATCTAACTATCTATAAGAACATTTGTTGTTCTGTTTCTACCATTAACCCTACCTCCTAACTACACTTTCATTTTCTCTTTTGGAAACTCTTCCTCTCCTTCTTTGGGCAGGATGGTGAATCCAGTTTATCCCCAACCCTCTGAAGATACTGAAGGGGTCTCTAGAAAGTCTTCCTACCAGCCTGTGCCTCTTCTCTTCTTTAGTCGGCCAAACAGAAGCACACATTTTAAGCTCAGAATTAACATAATTCTCTCTCCAGAGATTTATATCTTAAAGTCAGAAGAGCAATTGGCCTTCTTCTGTTTCACCACCTCCCTCCTCTTCACTCACTCGATTCTGACCATACTCCCTCCTAATTTCTTGTTCTATGCATTTTGCAGTTGTTTTTCACGCTGTGCTACACTCTTGCCCCAGGTCATCACATGGCTTATCCCGGTCTCTACTACCTTCCCCATTATTTAGTTCTCTGTTTCCTTTTAGAACCCGTTTCATTATTGCTCTTAGTACTTATCACTACTCCAGTTATTACATGTGTATTTATTAGTTTAATGTCTGTTTCTCCACCAAATATAAGCTCTACAAGACCAGAGCTTTTGTTCATTCTCTAAAGTATCCCAGTGCCTAGCTCTTGTAGATACTCAATAAATGTTTAAATAACACAAGGATTTATTTATTCCAGTGATTGTGTCTGGCCTGTACTGTAGAGTGGTTGTGCCAACTAGACCTTTTGGAGTTAACTGGATTTTGCTCTGCTCAAACCCTGGTTCATTAGACTCTCTTAGCAACTCCAAGCTCTCTTAGATCCCTTTAGTGCATTCCCTTCTTGCATTAGTTGCCTATGATGTTTAATTTTGTTTTTAATAAATGAACTCCACACTTCTTAAAGAAGTTTACATACTTCTTAATGTTTAAATGTCCTGAGCATTCTTTGCTCAACTCTGAGTAGACCCCAAAAGAATCTGGAAACTCACCATCCCACAACTTTCCATCTTAGAAAACTCTTTTCTTCTACTACAGGTCGAAGTTCTGCCTTTTGGGGTAAAAATAAAGCAATTTAATTCTTCTTTGACTAATAAAAGTAAATAAGATTAAAGTAATCAAAATGGAGATGGTATGAATAGTTAATATTATTAACCTGTGAGTAGTTATTTGCATCCCAAATAAAGAATTTATTAATCCAAAAGAATTTATAGTTTCTAAATGAACATTAGATGATAAGGGGCCAATTAACTTAGCTTAAGTTCCTTCTACTTCTTCTCTACTCCAATTTCTGATCTTTACCCAATATTTTATATCTTTCTCTCTCTCTCTCTCTATTAGAACAACACAAAGAAAGCAAAGAGAAAGAAAAATTTTTAAAGTATTAGAGTAATACAAATATTATTCAGCAATTTATACCTACACATCCTTCCCCAGCTATTCCTTTATCATATGTCTGAATGTGTGCTATTGTGATGAATTATATACTGACCCTTGTCTACAACATGATAACTTGGTTCAGTGTAACTTTACTCAACTAACACACATGTATTGAATAAATAGCTTCTACTTCTTAGAAGGCTCAAAACTTGGAATTTTTTAAATTAGAAGAGCATCATGGTTTTTAAATGAAAGGAACAGACAAATAAATAAAAGTACCCTGATTTCAGAGTAAAATGACACAGTAAACTAAGCAGTTTGAAACAGAAAAACACAGTCCTAGACAAATCAGAAAGAAGAGTATCCAAAGAGAACCAGGGCAAGATTTTGTATTCTAGATCTGTATTTACATATTTCTTGTGTTGTTTGCACCTGAGTTATCTTCATATCTGTAATAAAGTGGTTTTGTTCGTACTAAAGAAAACTAGCCCAAAAGCATGTAGCTGCTGTGATAATTTACTAACTGGAAGGTAAAAGAAAACAAAAAGGCCCAAGTTTCTAAAGCCATAGCCATGAGAGAGATGCCCAAAGGGATGTGAGCAGTAAATCATCATCAGAACTGAGTCTCCTCCTTCTTTTCAAACCAAACTTCGCATTGTGTCCCGTACCCCTAGCATCAGTTACCCTGGGTATCTCTTATTTAAACTGTGCTCTACTGTTCTGCTTTCCACGAGGCATAAATCATTTCTGATCCTACTGCTTCCATTCCTCTTATTCCCTTCAACAAAATTATGCTAATATGAATTCTCCCACTCAAATGGCTTTTAAAACCAATTGTATAAAATTATTAACTAGCCCAGTAAGACAGTTTTATTATTTTGCAAACAATAAAATATGAAAAGCAGCAATATGTAACATAATCATTGGCCAAAACTTGTAAGAAAAGTTGTTTTCACATGACTTGGTCTCTCTCATATATATATATATTCTTTATCTACTTACATAGCTCTGGTCTGATTCAGGCTTTTGTCACCTCTGAATTAGACATCGCCAATTCTAACTTAGCCTTCTAAATGCCCTCACTTATCAACATCTTTTGATTCATCTTTCACAGTACGAGACAATTTTTCTAAAATACCAAGGGAGAATACAAAGTCCAGCTCACAAAATTAGGCATATAGATATAGAATAGTATTACATTTAAAAACTTTTGAAAGCTGCTGAATAAGAATTCTCATATTTCAGGATTTAGAAAGACATATCAAGACAAGTATATTTTTAAAAATCAATAAAATACAGATTAGCTATGGTTTACAGTAAACATAAATAAACAAATAAAGCTGTCTTATGCTAATACCTTTACAGCTATTATAAGATTCCATAGTGTCTTGCATTCTACAGTCTTCATTTCCAATAATCATATCTTACACATTGCTATCCTAGTTATAATGTTCATATATAATACTGTGAATCTTAGAAAATTCATGTTAAAATCACTTTTCCCCCCAATTTAACTGAATAACTAGAAAACATAAATTTTTATCTTAATTTTGCTTTTTAATTTTGGAGCCTAATTTGTTTTTGGAACAAAAGCAGCAATATTCTACCGATGTTTTAAGTAGATATAAATCAGGAGCTTGTAGTGGTCGTCTTTACCACCACACAGCAGGAATCTCACCCAAGAATAAAGCAAAGAAAGCAGAGCCCAGATAGGGACAGAAAAAAATTCTTGCTTAGATTATCAGAGTAGCTAAATCTAGTGTACTTGAAACCAACCTATTATCTAAAGATTTCAGGTAAATCAGGCAATACAATGCCTTTTAGCAATATGAGTTCAGTTTCTAGCCTTGCAACCTAGAGAATCATAACAAATACAGCAATCTATTATTTATAAAATATCAAAGTTAAAAAATAAATATAGGGGAAAAGTATGTGGTCTTCCAATATACTCATTCATATAAGAGATTTGCCAGGAGTTCTTTGTGGAGATTGTTAGAGATTCTATGTGGAGATTGTTAGAGATTCTAGTCATTCCTTCTTCTAATCATTATCTACACCCCTGAGAATCCAAGCCTGCTTCCATAGCCTTCATAAACAGGCAGTGAGTTACAGGACCTCCTCCAAGTCACAGCTGAATTTTTCTCTTCCAAAAACTGATATTGTCTTGTCTCTGATGATGCCCAGGCTAAAAAGACATAACTTGGTATGGACATTTTATACACATGCTCATTAAAAAAATAAATCAATCAAACAAGGAAAAAATGTGTTGCAGAAATAACAAAGAATAAAGCTACATATCTAACATGTACCAAAGAGACACAAAAAAATATTAACTCCCTTGGTCTCAGACTTATTCTCATTCTGGATCCTGGTTATAGCCCACCAAAGGTCTGGTTACATTGTTTGCCCTTGAAATAATTAGATATTCGCCCCCACCCTTGCAGCTTGAGCTGGTTTGAATGAGTTTCAGCTACCTACAACAAAGCAATCTCTCTCTGAAAATAAGTCATTTAGTGCATGTAAAATATTTTGAGATCCTTTAAAGAAAAAGCTAAACCAATTTAAAATATAGATGAAGGGTGGTTCAAACTTTTAGATTCGACTTGTGCTTTTGGAGACCTCATCATGAAGAGAAATTCCACAAAGGCAAATCTTCTTGCCTATGCACTATTTGTAGTTTGTCCATTTCAGTCCTCAGCTTTAGTTGTTTGTACATTGATGGAAACCATCAAACAATTCAATACAGGCAGAGAAAATGAAAAACTGGTATAGGGACCATATTTTTAAAGTATGACCTCAGATGTACTTATGGGTACTTATCACCAGAGTGATCTTTCTAAAACCCTAACCTGACCATGTCATTCTTGCTTCAAATCCTCTTTTAGTGCTTCATTGGCTTTAATATAAAATGCGAATTTATAGATAATTAGTACTTACCTACCCTTCCAATTCTGTGTCCCACTCAATTCTTCAAGTATACTTTACTAGCACACCTCAGTCTTTTAGCACAGTATCTCTGACTCTAGAATAAAATAAATACATTCTTCTGGGGTCTCAGGGCATTGCCAAAAGCTGCTCTTGCAAGCACAAAATTTAAGTGAAATATTCATGTTTGATTGCATAAATTTTTACCTTCTATTCAATAATATATACATATTTGTTTTAAGATAGATTTCCCCAGAACTGACAACTCGTGATGAGTTTTAAGATTTTCTTATTTGTTTTTCTATCCCTAATGCCTATTACAGTACCTCATACAGATTATGTGTTCAATAAATATTTGTTCAATGAATAAACAAAGAACTCTTATTAGATGAATAAAGTCATATCTGTTTTGTGGCCTTATCTACCCCTGGTACAGAACTTTTATGACAGCCTGAGGTACAGGACTCTGGTCACTCTGAACTGCTTATCATCACCTGATGCTTTCTAACACACACTTCAAGACACAGTTAACTGTCATCTACTCGGGAGCTCTCCTCCACTGTGAAAGAAAGGAGTACTTTTCCTGTGCTTTGTTTGCACCACTATTATGAAGTTAGTCTACTGTTTTATAATTATTTGTCTGCTTCACTGTCCTTCCTACAAGATCAGAAACTCCTGGAAGTGATGACCCATGCTTTGTTCCCTTCAGTGGCTCCAGCACCTGGCCCATGGTAGGCTTGAATGAACATTGTGTTGAATGAAGAAATGAGTGAATGACTCAGATTGCCTTGAACAGACACATGGTTGCCATTGTTACAGGTCTTTGCAAGTCACCAGTAAATGTGGAAATAAGCATAACAAGAAACTGTAAACTTGAGATATGCCTTTGGACAAAACATCATCTGTTACCTCTCCTTTAGAGAAACTGAGCAGATGAGGAAGTTGTGACCAGAAACACTTTAAACACAGAGGCACCAATTTGTTAATTGTGTTTGCACCAAGAGCTACCATATATTATTATTTCTTCAACCTCAATGGGGCTTATAACCAAGAAGTCATGAACTAAAGATGCAAAAAACACATCCTTCTTTCCCTGATTCTTTTCTTCAGCCACATGGCCAGTTACTCAAAGAGGCCCAGTTACCACTGCCAGAATCAAATTTTATTCTTAGCACAACTAAGCATTAAAATATGTCAAGAAATTAAACACTAATGAATTTGTCTGACAGCCCAAATATTTATCTTTTGCTTTAGAAACACCAAAGGGAAAAAATAGAAGTTTATGCAGTGTGGGTCACCGGTACGCAAAATAAACAGTGCAGTTTGTACCCTACTCAGTCAGGAAACCCTTCCAACATTACTGTGTCCTTTATAATCTATAACACTTTGGGTAATCTGGAAATTGTTTCTACTGCCAAAGCATAGAAGGGGGAAGGAAAGGCAATGTGCCAGCTCCTCTTAAAGCAAGTACAAAAGTGCCATTCTCTCATCCAGCAAAACAATAAGATTAGCTCTTTTATCACTAATTTTTCACTCTCCTCACCTACTTTGTAAACATGGCATGGATGACTTTGCTCCTTATCAGCTGCAAACTGAATCTGCCTTTGTCGAAGCACAGTCAATCAGCAGGCTCTCTGTGCACACACTCAGCAATATACTGGACTGAAAAAAGACAGACTTTCATTTTCCCTAGCAATATCAGAAAAAAAAAAGAAAAAAAAACAGAATGAAAAACAAAAAAAGGACTCTTCTGTACAATATAACTTAGAGATCATTTACTCTGCCAGACAGAATGAGAGATTAAAAACCAACTAAAGTCAAAGCTGTTAACATTTGGATCAGAGGGCATTTTGCCTGTTAGGATCTAGTTAGACTGGGCCTTTGTAATTTCCCAGTTTGTTTCCAACATGCCATGTAAACACTAACATTAGCTAAAGGCTGGGTGGTCTCGGGCTACACATAGGCAGCTCTATCTTTGATTAGCAGCAAAAACATGTAATTCTTTATATACCAATTTGAATAATCAATAAACCTCTTTATTTTTGCTGGTATTGCTTGATTGTGACATTTCCAAAATGGTTTGTAATTTGATTTCCCTTAAAACCCTTCTGCTGTACACGTTTTTAAGTATATGATTGACAGCTTCCTTGCACACTTTGAAGGCCAGCATATTAAAGTTGAAAAAGGATGCCCTTGATCATCAGGAGAGACTGAAGAAATTTGAGTGCTACTCCAGAAGATAACCTTTTTAAATTAAATTACTGTCAACACACGGTGAACCAGATTCTTTCTCAAGTTCTGGCACTAACATCTTTCCTTTGCTCTTACTCTTCCCAAAAATTGGAGCTGAACAGCATTTTGTAGGCTGAATTTACTACCCTCTCCTCATATCGATCGTTCTCATTCCAAGCTAATAAGGCATGGAAACGCTGTATGCAAATTTGAATGCATGCCCAAACCCTTCAAAAACAGCTGAGCAATATTTACATTTCTGTCAATATTGGTACATGTAAAGGAAGATCTTCTACCTTTTATACCTCCATTTTCTTCTCTACCCACACATACTTAGTCCTCAAATCCAAAATCTGTCTGAAGCTTTCCCTGACCACACCCAACATCAGGGTCTTCCAGTGTTATGAGTGCTAATAATACTTTTAGGCTTTATGAGTGGACTGGTATGGTTTGCTACTGTTTTTTGATGACTTATATCAGAGTCTTAAATTATAATTGTTAATTCCCATATTTCCTGCTACTTTCTGAGCTTATTAAGGGCAGACTCTTTTGTTGCCCATCTATTTATCACCAGCATCCCGTGCTTGGGAGTGATTCGCTGAGTGAGTCTCTACAACAGCAGATAGCATCTTGAAAAGAGTACTACTCTTTTACTCTCAATGGCACTGAAGATATTTAAATTAAGAATTCTTAAAGCTTACCCCTAACCTAAATGGCTGTATGTATTAGCTATAAGAATGTTGTAACTCATCTTAAGAAAACTTTATATATACTAAGTCATTTGAGAATTTCAAAAAGCTGATAGAGTCTAATTACCCTCTAGGTCATTTTTTTAATTAAATGTTATTTGTTGCATTGTTTTTACTACCTTGATTTGCTTAGACTGCTTAATTGCAATGAGACAAACCCTCAATGAAGCTAACTTAAAAAATAGGGATTTTTAAATAGCACAGCCCAGCCTGAGGAGAACTATAATGTTAGACATCTACTCTTCTGCTCCTGTCTTTATTTTTGCTTCTCAAATGACTGTTTCATTTTCTCCTTTGCCTCTACATGATACATTACTGCTGCCTCAACATATGATTTTATCCCTTGAGTCCATATAATGTTACAAACCCAGAATCTAGAGCAATATGAATTGTCTTATCCATATCTCAGTCAAATTTTGGCATGGAAAAACTAGTTGGCCCAGTTTGATTTATGCTTCTGTCTCTGCTCCAATCATTTGTGGCCAAAGTCACAGAATACATACACTGCCCCTATTGGGGTTATGAGTAGGATATGTTCTCTGAGAAAGAAATGAAAGAAAGCAAAAAAATAAAAGACATCTCCATTACACATATTTCGGAATGTTTCTACTATGCACAAGAAAGTCTGAATTCATTGTTTTATTATTTATTAGTCCAACCAATATTTATTGAGCACTGACTTTTCAAAGATCTAAGGTAAATTCCCAAATACAAAGATAACTTGCAGACTCAGTACAAAAGAAATACATACTTCAATGGGAAGAAAGCAAGCACAGAAAGAAATAATCAAAATATATTATGATATGATAAAGAGTACTGCCAGCTTTTCCAAAAATAGTGTTGGAACATTTGGATTTATATGCAAAAAGAAAAACTTGTACCTAAGCCTCACATTTCATACAAAAATTAACTCCAAATGTATCAAAGGCCTAAATAGAAAATGGAAGATTATAAAAAGTTTAGACAAAAGCAGAGGAGAAAATCTTCATGATGTGGAGCTAGGCAAAGAGGTCTTATATGTGAAACCAAAAGCATAATCCATTAAAAAAATTAATTAATTAATTAATTAATTAAAGTATTGCTCTGCAAAAGATACACCTAAGAGAATAAAAATCAAATTAAAGACAGGGAAAAAATATTTGCAAATCTCCAGAAGAAAAAGAAATAAAAGGTATAAGAATCAGACAATGTTGTTCTAGTCACAAATAATAAAATTATCTTCCTTTTTAACAATTTTAAATTCTGTTTCTGACAACTCTGGTATGTGGACCATCTCTGGGTTATAGTCCTATTGTCTGTGTTTTTTCTCAGTTTTTATTCATTTGATTCCGTATCTTGACATGTCTGATCAGTGTTTACTGACTATTGGACTTTGTGAACGCAAAATTAGAGAAAATCTGAATGATATATCATTCTTTAGAAAAGATATAAATTTCTTCTGACTGGCATTTTGATTCAATCAGGAAATGAGATATTTCAAGGCTGGGTATCAGGCGTTGGGAATTTGTTCTTAATACTAGGGTATAGCTTCTAGAAGTGCTAACTGAAAGCATGAAGTATTTCCCAAGGGGCCCTGGTAGAATTCACCTATAAAAATATCTGACCCTGTTGTTTTCTTTGTGGGACATGGTTACAATACTAATTCAAATTTAAATGATAATAGGAATATTTAAAGTTTATGTCAGTTTTTAATGCATAATTTATATTATCCCAGAAATTTCCCTAAATATTCTATTTTAAAATTTATTAAAAATAATAAAATTGTGTTTAGTATTCTAATATTATCTTCTTACTTCTGCTATAGCTGGTTTTCTGTTTCATTCCATATATGTGTGTTTTCTCTCTCTCTCTTTTTTTTTTACCTCGATTAATCTTGTCAGAGCTCTGTGTACCTTATTTATTAGTCTTTTCAAACAACTAGTTTTGGCTTTGTTGTTTCACTCTATTGTACATTTGTTTTCCTTTTATTTTTTACCTACTTTTATCATTATTCTAATTCTATTTTTTCTCTAGGTTTACTTTGGAATTACTTTTTTAACTTCTAACACTGGTAACTAAGCTTGTTAACTCTTAGCTTTTTTTAATACTATAAATATTCCTCAAAACATACTTTTAGATGTGTCAAAGAAGTTATAAAATAAAATGTTTATACTAGCCTTCAGTTAAAAATATTGTTAATTTTAAATTTTATTTATTTGAATAACTTTTTAAAAAAATAGGTTATTAGTTTTCACAGGTATGGAGTTGCATTTTGATCAGAGAATACAATCTATGTGATACCAGTTTTTTGAAATGTGTTGAAATTTGCTTCATTGACTAGTTATGGATATTTTTAACAAAATTTCCATACATATGTGATGTAGGTTCATTAAACACATCTCAGTAATTGAACTATTTAAAATTTTACATTTTTACTAAAATTTGTACCATATTGTTTACAAGAAAGATATTTTTGAAATCCCCTTCTATAAGAGTGAATTTGTCAATTTTCACTCCATGTGTTTAGAGGTTCTTTTATTAGGTACATGTAAGTTTTAAATTCTTATATACCCCTGGTGAACTGAATTTTTATTAGTGTATGATGATCTCACTTATTCCTATATATGATTTTGGTCTTTATGTCTATTTTTTTTTTAATGGTACTTTAGTTAACTCGGCTTTCTTTTACTTAGTATTTGCTTAGTTTATATTATTTCTTTTACCTTCAGCTTTTCTGTAATCTTATGCTTTGAAGCATTTCTCATAAACAGTATATAGTCTGACTTTTTTAATATAGTATCTGACAATCTTATTTGGTGAGTTTAATCCAATATACATATATTTAGAATGTTTTACTGTCAAATATTTTTTTATTTGTCATGCCTTTTTATTGCTTGTTTCTTTCAGATTGCCTGCTTTCTTAAACTTTTTCTTATTTCATTTTCCTTTGTTAATTTGCAATGTATACATACCATGTCTATTTGTTTTTCATGATATTTTACCATGATATTTAGAATAACAAAGTCTATATCTCAAAGTATATCTCTATCCTTCTTCCAAAATTACTAAAATTTTAGAGTACTATAAATTGTTCCAAATGCCACACTTAGATTATCTGCTATTATTGGTCAGTGATTTATATATAACTTTTGTTAGTATTATTTTTTTATTTTAATTTCACAAATTATTTCTGATTATTTATTATTGTTGTTATTACTATTATTGTTGTTATTTACTGTTGTTCTAGCAAACTGTTTTGTTTATCTAAAGTGCCTTTATTTTACCTTTATCTTGAAAGATATTGTGCTGAATATAGAATTCTAAGTTCACATTTATCTTCTCTCAGCATTTTTATACATTATTTCATTTTCTTTTAGCTCTGCTTTTGCTATTGAGAAGCTGGCTTTAATTCTGTCATTGTTTCAAAGGAGATTTCTCTTTCCTCTACCAATTTTTAATGTCTTCTATTCATCTTTATTATGCTGTAGTTTTACTGTGGTGATCCAGATGCAGATTTCTTTTTTATTTATCCTGCTTGGTATGTGTTGTGCTTGTTATATAAATGGATTTATATCTCTTATTAGACATCATCTCTTTAAATATTTACTTGTTCCCATTCTATCTGTTTTCTTCTTAAGAACTCCAAAAATTAGATATATGTTAGACGATCTATCTTTCATTTTTTTAACTTATTTTTTTTATTTTTCATTTTCTTGTTTCCCTATGTTGTATCTGGGTATTTTCTTCCCCCACCTATCTTAGTTCTAATTCTGCCCTCAGCTTTCTCTAGTCTAGTGGTAAATTTATCCATTTTGTTTTAATTTTGATGACTGTAATTTTTTTTCAAGAATGTCTTTTGGGTGTTTCTTTAAATGTATTTGATCCTGTAAGATAACTTGTTTATTTCTGACTCTTATTTCAAATCATCTATTTCTTTAAAATATTTCATAAATAATCACTTTATTATCTGTATTTAATCATTCAAATATTAATAGTCTTTATAAAATTGCATCTGTTGTTCCATTTTCTACTGAATCTGCTCTCAGCGGATTGTTTTCCTGTATATTTGGTCATTTTTAATTGCAAATTTATATTTGGCTAAATATAATCTGGATGACCCCCAAAAGGCCTGAAGGACATTTTTCTCCAGGAAGATTCACATTTGCTTTTTCTCGGTATCTGGAGAGGCTTCCACATTTAAGCCACTACACTAAATTGCTCCAAATGTAGACTCCTTTGTCTATTAGTAGTATAAATTCAAACCCCTAACTGACATTAACTGTAATATAAACAGGTTTCTTAGTCTCTTACATCCATAGACATTTGCTGCCCATTCTTTTCCTAGATCTATAGGCTCTTTATGTGTTCTATCCTTACATGTTTGTCCCAAGTGAACTCAACTACTTGCATCCCCTCAGCTGAGCCTAAGACTTACTGTGGGTGGCCACTAATCTCCAAAATTCTGGTTCCTCAGTACTGGCTTTTATCCTCCAAGGACAGCACCAGCTTCTACATCAGTATTCACCTATGTATATCTTTGTAGTTTTTCTTTAATTTTTCTGGCTTTCAGAGACTTTCTTAAGTTTCTTATGGGCTTAGCAAATCATTAAAATCAAATTTGTAATATATTCAGTATCTGAATAGTTTGTATTAGTGCAAGTCTTTATGAAATACTTTGTCTTTGATGCTGCCAGAATTAGTTGGGTGAGCTATTACTATTTTTTAAAATTTACTGACTCAACAAATACTTTCAATTTTTATTTATATTCCCTGGGCACTTAAAAAAAGTTTCTTTTTGTATTTTGAAGATTTAGTGTTTAATATCTACCAATTAGACCTTTCCTATTCATTATACTATTTAGGACTTTTATATCCATACTTTTTGTATACTAGATTAGTCATGAAATGAGAGCAGTAAGTTAATATCCTTGACTCTACACATTTTTGTACATTACTTTTTGAATATTTCATCATTGTTTTTTAGTAAAGTTGGTGCTCTATTATTTGGTACATAGATCTTCACTGTGGAGTTACCCTTTCTAAAACACTCTTCAACTTATTTAAAGTTTTTTGCCTTAAATTTAATATAGTTTAATATTAAGATTTACCAATCTCTCTCTCTCTTCTTCTCTCTCTTCTTCTTCTTCTTCTCTCCTCCTCCTCCTCCTCCTCCTCCTCCTTCTTCTTCTTCTTCTTCTTCTTCTTCTTCTTCTTCTTCTTCTTCTTCTTCTTCTTCTTCTTCTTCTTCTTCTTCTTCTTCTTCTTCTTCTTCCTTGTAATGCTTTTGCTTACTTTTAATATCCTATTGTTGCTTTCTTGCTTACTTGGTCTTCCTTGTATGGAAGCACAGTTGGATTTTAGACAACCACTCTTAAATCTATGTCTGCTGAAAATAAGAAATCTCTAAGATGATTATTTTTCCTTTTAAGATTTGGTAGGGGAGAAAAAAACATACCATGAATCTGGAAATAATAATTTTGAGTATTGGTCTTTCTTCAATTAACTTTGTTTTTTGAAATGTCCATAAAACTTTAACTTTTCTAACTATTATATTAGAAAAATAATAACCTTCTCTATTCACCATTCAAAGTTTTTGAAATATAAATGCAGAGAGGTTACCATGTTTTAAAGTTGTATATATAAGATAGCATCACTTTTAAAATACATTATATCTTTTCTTGTTAACTTAATTGTTAACAGCTAAATTTAATCTCTTGTAAATTCATGGCCATCAATAAAACAGTTCAGTAACTATTCTATTTCACTATATCATAAATCATGGTAGAAGAGCTGAGATCACTGTTTTGAACCACCGAAAAGTAAAATTGTTTGTGTTATTGATTCAACTGAGAAAAGTTCATTTTGAGGTATTTCTTAATTCCAGATATGAATTCTGATTTCTGCTTTTGAAATATTTTATTCATATTATCTGAGGATCTTTTATTTTAAAATGTTTCTTTGTCTTCTGATTCCTACAATTTCTTTTTTGTACCCCCGATTTCTTTTACAATGTTCTCATAATTTATGTTCTCCATCTTAAAACCCTATTATTCTCTGCTTCACAAGTATACTGAGTTTGTTTTCTATTTCTGCCTAGAGAACAGGATATGGCTGAGCGACTTCTAGTGTACTTCCTAGGTCATTTACCCCAAAATTAATTTTAGCCTTTATTTCAATTTGATAGTCCACAGCCATTATTTCACTCAATAAGAATGATGAAGCTCATGGAATTTCTAGACCAAGAAGAAATTTGAAAATACCCATGGGAAGTCTATATTATTTTCTCATTGTCTCTTCTCTAGAATGTCTGTGACCAATAATTCCAAGATAAATATTAAGGTTATAAATTATAACTTGGTCAACCAGAGTTATCAGATCTAACATAGAAGCATTGAAAGAATGACTATATCTTGGAAAACCTGTAAGCCTGTTATGATTATGGTATCTTAGAAGGGTACTGTCTAATTTTAACCTATAATCCCTATGCTGGGCAAAATAAGATAAGAACTCAAATATCAGTTTAGAGTGTTTCTAGTCATGAAACATGGAAATTTTCTTCTTTCAAATTGGAAACATTTTCTAACAGATTTTCTGTCAACTTTTAAACAAAGTTGCAGGTTAACAATCAAGGGAACTCTGTGCAATCATAGAGTACTCCATTAAAATTTAAAAAAAAAAGAAACATTAGATCTAAAAGGATTTTTGGATGTCATTTAGCCAAACTTCTACATGGTAAATCTGAGGTAAATAATTAATAATAAACACATTTGTTTGTGGTTACATTTATTTTAAAAAATTATAAAGAATATGCATTATTTGTATGTGAACTAGTGTTTAAGCCTTTAATTCTCTATTATCTATTCCATACCTACTTTAATTTTTCTGTTACATGAAAAAGCCAGTCAACAAAAATTGTAAAAGTAAAAAAAGGAACCATCACCTGAGAAATCTGATCACAAGGTTAATCCCCAGACTACTATAGACTTGTATCACAGATATTTGCAGTACTTTCAGGAATGTTATGCCTTATCCATTTCTCTAAAGTTGATAATGGACATGAGCCCATAGTTTAAAGGGAAAAATTCTTTAAAAACTATGTTATGGACTTTCACAGCAAATAATATTCTTTGAATATGAGGCAAATTTGTAATTGGATTCCAGAATCTCTTCTCAACATGGACTCCCAGCATCATTAGTAAGGCATGTTCTTTCAGATAACAGGAAAATGCTCATGCTGGTAGACTCTTGGCACCTTAGCTTCTATGTCTCTGTTAGAGCTTGAAGTTGCTTGATGAATTCCAGAAGTTAAAAACAGCAAACTATATCTACAATATGATAGGAGAAACATACAATGATGGCTATTCATGGTACTGTTGTAAGAGACTCTGTTTTTTGCCATTTCTTCTCTAAACTTACTAAGTGGTTCTCTGCACTTTGTAGATGCCCATGAGTTATCCATTTCTGCCTTAAATCTCCTCCTGAGAATCATTTTAGAACAAGTTTTTAAAAGAAAATAGGAGCAAGAGAAATTTCTATTAATTTTGAAGGTTTAGGCAACAATGTGAATTAAGTGACTCCTGCCTTGCATCTATGACTTAGCTTTTTTCTTTTTTAATCTTATTTTTCCCTATTCCCTCCCTTTAGCACAATCCTATCTAGTGTTATCCCAAGAAACATCCACCTTGCCCACCCATTAAACATGTTCTTTGAGAAGGATCTAGTAAACCATTTACCCTGAAGTATGAAAGATAGATAAGGTTTAGTGTGCTAACCTCCATAAAGGCATTGGTTATTTCAGAAAAGGAAAAGCAACTCTTTCAGTTAAGTATAATCTAAATGACTAAACTTCTCATTGTAGAATGCCATATATCAGACAATAGCTATATATTTCTTGGAAAAGGTACAAAAGTGTTTTAGTCTTCAAGAATATAGCTGTTTGTTACTAGATGAACAATACTACTATAGATAAAAGTTGTCTATTAATATGTGAAAGGAATCAAATAAATAAAAAGGTTCTCTTCAGTTCTGAATCTGAAAAGCAGCAATAACAAAAACTTAAGGAAAGTCATCATTCTCTGGAATCAATGTTTAGTCTCATCCTTTTTGTTTCTAAAATGAACAATCTCAAGAAATGTCTACAATGGGCTTTGAGATGAGATCAAGAATGAGACCACATGCACTGTTCCTCATTTCTGGCTGTGAATTGTGCTATATATTCACATGTACCCCTCCCCACAGAGGTTTGAGATGAAGCAAGCTAGATTTTGATATGGTACTTTGGGATATAAATAAGCATGGAAAATATAGCCAAAGATATTTAATTTAATAAGTTAGTTCTTCTCTGAATGCTTCCTTAAGAAGTATAAGGGTGTATGTTAAATATGCTTTATGTTCTCTAAAATCTTAGTTTACTGACTCTAAGTAACAACTATATACATTGTTCTTTATGGTACTTTTATACAAGAACGTATAAATAATTTTTCAACACTAATTCACTAATCCTTGGACACTCCATGGGGGTACTGGTAGGAAGAGTGAGGGTTAAAAGAAACACATAAGAAATGTGCTTCTTTCTCTCCTGGGATGGCCAAGTTTCCCAGCACTGATTTTATTTTTACCTTGAAATATAAAATAGTGTGTGAGGCTTGCTTAAAATAAGGGTCAAAACAAGAGCAGCCCCTTATTGCTAGCTTTGAACAAGTCACTTTAATCCCTGTGTCTGAGCTACATACATCTCTGAAATAGCAAGGTTTTGTAAAACATGTCCAAATTTCATCAGGCTTTGATATGTTCAGATGAACTAAATTATTTCAAAGGCCCTGGCCCCTGGAGGCGTTCTCAAATGGCTACCAAAATTTCATCTTAAAATGTGTATGGAAATTACACATACCCATTGTAACATAAAATTATGAGTAGGAAGAGATAGTGAGTATCACAGAAGGATTAATATACATCAATTTTAGCATTCCAAAACAGCAGCTCAGTGCAGGCTAGATAATTTGCCAGGCAAGTGCAAATGAAGACATGGGTTCACTCATTCAAAGAACAAGAAAAAAAAAAGCCTTTCCCTTTCTTTGGCAGACTCTTCACCTATCACGATATTTTCCACTGGCTATAATGTCACATTCCCTCTGGCATGGAGATATTCCTGTGGAGAATGCAGGCTCTTGGAAGCGCTCTGGATTCCTTCCCAGCAAGATGCTCAACGCACAGGGGGCACACCTGATCCCTCTCACATCCAGGCCCCACTTGGGGAGAAAAGTGACAGCAGTAGTTAAGCGGGGGTGAGGATGCACCAGGCCAGTAACCGGTCTTAGGAGGCGAGAAGCCAAGGTAGAAGCATGCATCATGAGCTCTCCAAGCATCCGTTGCATGTTTCATTTTCTCCTCAGAGTTCAATTATTAAAACACAACTTCAAAAATAAAATTATTGAGAATTTCAAGCTGGTCACCATAGAGCATTACAGCTTATGTTTAAGGCTACCTTATGAGCTACTGCAGTAGTTGTTTAGCCAGGAAGCCAGCCCTGCACTAGCAAATATCAATTAGAAAGCTGGGGGAAAAAAAAGATACTATTCAAAACAAAAATAACAACTTTGAGTTATCTACAACTAACTCTAACCAAGAGTATATAAGAGGTCTTTACAGAGAAAAAATTGTGAAATGCTATTGAAAGACATAAGTTAGAGCCTAAATAAGTCAAGTGCTGCTATAATGACCACCATTGCTGATTCTTCTTTTACAAATGAAGGCTAAGGCTTATTTATTCATTTATTCATTCATTTTCCATACCTTTTTGTGTTCTTCATTGATATCTTCAATATTATTATAATAAGAAACATGCCACAGGTTGAAAGCTAATTATAATTATAAAGAATTGTACATTTAAGTTTGTCTTCTATATATACAAAATAGATATAATCATATACAGTTACATTATCATAAAAACTATTTTCTAACAATAAGTCTAGATAGCTGGTGCAGAAATCATATCTTAAAAGAGCCATATGTGAATGAAGAATAGTTGGCTTATTTGTACAGTATGATCTAAGAGGCAAAAATATTCCCACTGATAGCTAAGGAAGGACGTGCCATCTCCTGCATGGGA